>ML100583.1:5488-17361 GCA_003697995.1 Taxidea taxus jeffersonii | reverse complement strand
AAGGGAATAGTCGGGGGAAAAGTCTTTATTAAATAAAGAAATTATCTTTAAAAAATAGTTGGAGTTGAGTAAATGTACTTAATGCTTACTGAGGCTTTTTTCTCTTTTTATTTTTAATTTAATTTGTGTTATTATAAAAGCAAAATAGAGTTTTTTAAAAATCAAAAAATGCTACAAGCTTATAAAACAAAAAGCAGTGCATTATCCCCAACACTCCCCACTCCTGAATCACTTCATGTCTTAATTTTTCCCGAATTTATTTCCGTATTTTTCAGTAATATAGTATTTTTAATTTTTTTTGATTTTTAGAACTATCTATTGAATTCACGATAAAGACAGATTTACTTCTTCCTTTCTGGTATTTATAGTTTTTTCCTCTTATTCCTGGCTTGTTTCACTGGTTTGGACTCTTTCTATGATGTTGAAAGGAATTTTCTTTGTTCTTGCTCTTAGGGGTAAAATTATATCTATTCCTTCATCATGAAATATAATGTTAATTGTAGGGCTTTGTAGATTCCCTTTATTAAGCTGAGGAAGTTCCCCTTTGTTTCTAGTTTGCTGGACTCTGTCTGTTTGTTTGTTTGTTTTAATCACAAATGGGTATTGAATTTTGTCAATTTTTCCCCTCTATCTATTGAGATGATCGTATGGTTTTTCTATTTTAGTCTGTTGATATGGTGAATTACATTGATTAATTTTAGAGTGTTAACTAACATTGGGCCGTGATATATGATTCTTTTAAAATATTCTGGATTCAAGCTATTAATATTCTGAAAAAATTTTCTATGTCTATGCTCATTAAGTGTTGGTCTTTGGTTTTCTTCCCACATAATAGCTTTGCCAGGTTCTGGTGTTAGGATTATACTGAACTTATAAACTATTGGGAAATATTCTCCTGTCTCCTCTAATTTCTGAAATAATTTGTATCAGATTGGTACTATTTCTTCTATAAATGTTTGATAGAATTTACCAGTGTAGTCATTTGAGTTCAGAGGTTGTCTGTTTTAATAGGCAAAGAATTCTTCATAGTCTTTATTTCTTCTAGCATTCCTTTGGAAGGCTGTGGTTTTCAAGAAATTTGTTATTTTAATCTAATTACTTTAATTATTTGTGTAAAATTATTCCTAATATCTACTTATGAGCCTTTAAGTACCCTCTTTTTCATTCCTGATATTGCTAATTTTTCACTCTTTTTTTCTTGATTAGTCTAGCTATGAGTTTATCAACTGTATTAACTTAAAACAAAACTATTTACTTTGTTGATTTTTCCCTATTGTCTATTTTCTATCTCGTTGATTTCTGCATATTATTTACCCTCTTCTTTTTTTGGGCTTCATTTGTTTTTATTCTTTTTTCTTATGGTAGGAGCTCAAAACACTGAGTTTACATTTCTCTAATATAAGCATCTAAAGTTATACATTTTAAAAAAAAAACACTGCTTTAGGCGCACCCCACAAATTTCTTTATATTGGGTTTCCATCATATTACAAAATACTTCCTAATTTCCTTTTTTTAATTTGTTTTTGGCACACAGTTTATTTTGAAGTGTATTATTTTGTTTCCAGACAATTGGGGATTTTTCCAGGCATTTTTAATTTTTGATTTATAATTTAATTATTTTGTGGTTAGAGAACAGACTTGGATAGTTTGAATTTCCTACGTTTACTGAGATATGTTTAATGGCCTTGAATAAGGTGTATCTTGGGCAAGATTCCAGGTACATTTGAACATAATGCATATTCTACTATTGAGTAGAATGTTTTGTAAATGTCAATTAGGTCAAGTTGGTTGATGTTTCTGTTCAGCTTTTCTCTATCCTTTCTGATTTTCTGTTGATGTATTGTATCACTTTTCGGGAGGCAGGTGTTAAAATCTCTGATTGTAGTTATGGGTTGGTCTGCTCCCCCTTTAAGTCAAAGTTGTGTTAGTTTTGCTTCATGTGCACTGAAGCTCTGTTATGAGGCATATAAACATTTAGGAGTGGTATATTATCTTGACAGATTCTCTCCTGACTCGTTATAATATGATTTTTTTAATCCCTGGGTAATAATTCTTTGCTTTGAAATCTTTTGCATCTGATATTAATATATCCACTCCAGCTTTCTTTCAACTGGGATGAGTAGCGTATCTCTTTTTAGCCTTTTACTATTAGCCTTTGTGAGTCTTTATATTTAAAGTTGGTTTCTCGGGGCGCCTGGGTGGCTCAATGGGTTGAGTCTCTGTCTTCGGCCCAGGTCATGATCTCGGGGTCCTGGGATCCAGACCCTCATCCGGCTCTCTGTTCAGCAGGGACCCTGCTTCTCCCTCTCTCTCTGCCTGCCTCTCTGCCTACTTGTGATCCCTCTCTCTCTGTTAAATAAATAAAGAAAATCTTAAAAAAAAAAAAAGTTGATTTCTCATTCCCTATCCCCAGCCTTTGGCAGCTGCTGCCTTACCCTTAGGAAAGACTCACAAGCCTCGGAGCTGGTTTCTCTCAGAGCTCCTGCCTGTCCTTCCGCTGGGGAATCCTCAAGTTTCTAATCTATTATGGCAGTCCACTCATGACCACTCACTGTTACCAGTTCAGCTGGCTCTTTCCTCCTTTTGTTTATGGTGGGTTAAGTCTCCTGATGCTCTACCAGGAATGAAAGCAAGCATAAGTCTCTTCCTTCCTGTATAGGTCTCATTACTTTCTGGATTTTAGTCCATTTGGGTTTCCATATAATCTCAGTCTTCAAATGTGTTCAGTAAAACTGTGGCTTTGGAACTTACCCAATTTTTTTTATTGTTAGATCTCTTACAACTTCTACATCCTAACTGGAAGTCAAATCCTGGATTGTTTTTATGGAGGAGGAAACCAAGTTCTCTTATTTCCATCTGTCCTGGCAGTTCTCCCTGCTCTTACATTCATCCTTCCTTATGTCTTCATGACATAGGTCTATCCATCAGTTTTTGTTGATTGAACCAATATGTATGCTCACTCACATCATTTTAACTGTATAACCTTTGTTTATTACTGAACCCCAGCTACTTCCTTTGACACCTTTTTAATGGTTAGTGATAGGAATATAGAAAGATCAGTAAATGAAAAGCAAGAGCCCAGATTTCCATAGGATCTTATGACCTCATTATCAGAATTGTAAAAACCTACTCAGTCTTAGTATTTTCTACACATGAAATGTATCAAGAATCCTATTGGTTCCTTTCCTTCTAGAGCCCTCTCTACTGTTCTGCTCTAGAATGGTTGCTTGCCCATTGCACGGCTGACAGCCAAGGACTTCAGTTCCCACACTGAATCTTCTGCCTCCGTTTTTTTTTTTGTCTTCCTTTCTTTCAGCTCATTCTCTTGTTTTGGTGTGACACAGCCTCGGTAGCTGCCTGAGAAACAGAGCGTGGGAGGTAAAATTTTTTTAAGTCCTTGCATATTTGAAAATGTTGGCTGATAGCTTGGCTGACTATAGAATACTAATTTAGAAATCAGTATCTCTGAATTTTGAAGAAATGTCTTCTTTGCTCCCTAGCATTGCTAGAAATATTACTATGGAAAAGCCCCATTCTATGCCAAGACCTATTTTTTATTTTTCCTGTTTTGAAGGTTTTAGGATCATTATCTGCAAATTTCTGAATTTTCATCATGAAATGGCCCGGTGAACTGTTTCCATGGGTAGTTTTATCTGGAAACCCATATCTTTCAGTTCTCGACTTCTTCTTTTATTATTTTCTTCATACGTTTCTCTCTCTCTCTCTCTTTTTTTCTGTTCTTTCTGTAACACTTTCTGTATTTGGTTGCTAGACCAATTTTTCTCTTTTCCTTTCCCTGCTTTTATATCTACTTGCAGGGAGTTTTCATCAACTTTATCTTCCAAACCTTCTCTTTCTCTCTTTTTCTCTCTAAATTTTGCCGTGTTATTTTTAATATTAAAAAATAATTTTACAGTTTTTTCCTTTTTTAAAAAGATTTTATTTATTTATTTGAGAGAGAGAGAGCACAAGTGGAAGGAGGGGAGAACTAGAAGGAGAAACAGACACCTCACTTAGTAGAGAGCCCATTGTGGGGCTCAATCCCAGGACCCTGAGATCATGACCTGAACAGCCAAATGCTTAACCAATTGAGCCACCCAGGCACCTCTATTTTTTCCTTTTTAATGGATGAAATATCTTATTTTTTAAGGACATCTTAGGACTTTTTAAAAATTCCTTTGAAATTTTACACTGCTCTTTTTTTTTTTTGTCCTTTAAAATTGCCTCTTTTAGGGGTGCCTGGGTGGCTCAGTTGTTAAGCATCTGGCTTAGGCTCAGGTTATGATCCCAAGGGCCTGGGATAGAGCCCCGCTTTGGACACCTTTCTCAGTGGGAGGCCTGCTTCTCCCTCTCTCCCTCTCCCTGCTTGTGCTCCCTCTCTTGCTGTGTGTCTGTCTAACAAATAAAATCTTTAAAAAAAATAAAAATAAAATAAAATTGCCTCTTTTATTCCAAGTTTTATTTTTCTAGTTTAAGTATTTTAGTCTCTTTCATTTAAGAGATTTCATCAATGTCTGCTTGTTCTTAGCTGTTGATTCATAATTAGAATAAAGCATAGAAACACTTTGTGGGTGTGGCTTGTTGACCAGTGGGTCTACTCTCAGGCATCTCTGCCCATTTCTTAAAGGATCGTAGACTTGTCAGTATCTCTGTGTATTTCCTCTTAGAAATGTTGGTCTAGAGAAGAAAATACCTAATCTCCTACCTGGTGTGGATACAGACCTGGCTTCCAGCATCTGGGAACTGATGCAGGGAGGTGGGTGGTGGAGGGACTTGGGGTTGAGTGTCTCACAATTCAGTATAGGGACTTTTGGCTGACCCTATATCTTGCCCTTTTCCTTATTCTTCTTATCAGCTGTCTTGATGACCCCAAGTTCAGAGTCTCTCTGGACCAGTTATGCAGAAGGATGCATCTCCATCACCTGCTGGGCTGGGGAAGGAAATGTTACCTGAATACACAAGGTAAGTGAGTGGATCTGGAAGCCTAACTTTAAACCAGTCATTCTCATATCTACCTATATCTCACACGGCCTTTCAGAACCCACCCATGCCTCTAGTTCTTAAGCTGTCTTGGGTTCTAATGAGAATATTACCTTGCTTTCATAGCTGAGTTTTACAGTATATCTGTCAGAGAACTTTGTCTTCTGTAGAGCCTCCCACCTCCCCTGAAGTGACAAGTATTTTATTTTCTAAATACTTGCCCCAACTCTATACCCAGTTGTGTAAATCTCCTCACCATATGTTTAGAACATTTGATGTTCCATCAGTTTTCGTTTTTTGTTTTTGGGGAAAAAAACCTCTCTGGAGCAATTTGATCTGCTTGAATCTCAACTGGCTGCCCTGCAAGCCTGCTGCCTAGTTGTTATGTTGGACTACTTTCGCCATCATCTCAGGGATTTCTGTCATGTGTTTTCTGCTGTCTTCTCTTTTACCCTGATTCCATTGCTTCTCTGTCACTGATTTATTCCTTTATTTTGATGGAGTACTAGTTCCTAGGTTTTTTGTTTTGTTTTATTTTGTTTTTCACTTTTATGTCCCCAATTTTTTTTTCCTGATATGTTGGTGTTTGAATTTGATATTAGAGGCCTTCTTTGGAGGTGTGGGACCCCTTGGCTCCCCACTCAGCACTGGGAGCTGATTGGAAGTTCTGTGCTTGTGAGTGGGTGTTATCAAGCTCAGATGTCAGAATCTTTAGGCCTATTTTTGAGTCGGTTGCTTTCCCCAGAGAAGGTAGAAGAGTAAGAAATCTAAGGAAGGCTCTCAATATTTGTGTCTAAAGTTTTATTAATCTGTTTCAAGAAGGTACCCATTCCTTCCATTGTAGCTGGCACTCCCAGTCAACAGCCCTGTGTCTAACCTCTTGATAGATTAATCAGTTGTTTTTCTTGATTCATGAACTATTATCTCTTCTGCCTTTAAAAACTTCTGTGCTCGTGGGCTTATGCTGTTTTAAACATCTTTTTACAACTGCTTTAGTGAGACTTTGGCAGGAAATGGATGATATGATATCATATACAATTTTTTCAACTATAATTATATGTCATTTTTATTATGTTTTTTAATTAAGTTTTTAATTTTAATTCCAGTTAGCTAACATACAGTGTTATGTTAGTTCCAGGTGTACAATTTAGTGATGCAACACCCAGTGTTTATCACAAGTGCATCCTTAATCCTCATCATCTATCTCACCCATCCTCCCAGTCGCCCTCCCTTCTGGTAACCATCAGTTTGTTCTCCATAGTTAAGAGTCTATTTCTTGATTTGTCTCTCTGTCTCTCTTACGTTTTTCCCTTTGCTTGTGTGTTTTGTTTCTTAAATTCTATATACGAGTGAAATCATATGGTATTTATCTTTCTCTGACTGACTTATTTCACTTAGCATTATACTCATTATATGTTATTTTAACTAAAATTCAACAACTGGATAAAAGTCTTTGTAGTGAAACACACCAAAATAGTAATAGCTTGTTAAGTGCCGACTATGCTCTGGGCAATGTACTAAGTCTTTTAGCATTCATTGAGCTGATTTAGTCTTCATAATAGCTTTGTGGAAGAGGTGCTGAAATGATCAGATTGTTATTAGCATGACTTTGGTTTTGTGGCTAAAGAACCAGGTAGAAATACTTCTACCTGGAGGATATGTAGCATCCAACTAAAGGACTCGTGCTCTGTCAAACAGGATGGCTAAGATAAAAAAATAAAAATAAAAATGAGAGCAGAATTCGAGGAGATGGTAAAGAGATTATTGTAAAGATTATTGAAAGAAGTTAGACTCAAACCAGGCAGGTGAGTGTAGATGAAATAATTAGATGATGGTGTACCTTGCCCTCAGAAGACCAACCTACTTGAAGAGTAGACTAAAACCAACTCTACTTGGAGAGTAGAGTTGAATCCTTCATTATTGCAACCACAGAAATTAATTCATGTGTTTGTTGGGGAGAGCTTTCCCGGATATACAAAAGCAACAGAATTCTTTTCCTGGTCTTGGGTTTCTAGTCATCAGTCTTTTACTTGCTCAAGATAGTAACCTCAGTTCTCTTAGGATGGTTACTACAATTTGTCTGGGATTCTTGCTCATGTAACCAGGAATCTTTTAACTCCAGGATGGTTGAGAATTGAATTTAAAGGGGAGGATATAAATAAAATCCATAGTACTATTACCTTCATGTTAGGTTTAAGAAAACTGATATCTTTGTGTATTTATTGTTTACAATGTTTATGACAACTTGAAATTCACTATATTTCATTTATCAAATTTACAAGAATTGATTTCTTAGAAAGATTTTGGCTAAAAAGGCAGACATTGGAAAGGATTAAAAAGAAGACTCAAAATATATTAAATTTATAGGGGTGCCTGGGTGGCAGAGAGAGTAGTCTCTCTGCCTACTTGTGATCTCTGTCTGTCAAATAAATAAATAAATAAAAACTTTAAAATATATATATTAAATTTATAAATAGAGTTTAAATTGTTTTATTAAGTTGTATATGGTGCTGATTATTTGAAGTTTTGTCTGTTCAATTGAGTTCACTAAACATTAATCAAAGGCCATCTTAAAAGTGATTGTTGAAATTTTCTGTATTTAGATATAAAATTATGATAAAATTATGATAAGTTAAATTCAAGGACCAAGGAAAGTTAATTTTTCAAATATGCATCATAAATTAACTATTAGTTAAAATTTCAAAGAGCAAAAAGCAGCCATTTTTGAATCTGAGAAGTTGCTCTTGTATTAACTATTAAAGAAAACCCCTCATATTGACCTAGAAGAGAAAATTGAGACTCAGAGAAGTTAAGTATTTTGCTCAAGATCACAGAACTTACCAGATGGAACATTTGCTTGCCTCTCAAGGCATGTGCTTAACCATTGAAATGGTGCATAAACAATGAATCTTGGAACACTGAAAAAATAAAACTAAACTTTAAAAAAAGAAATTATGCTATACCGCCTCAAAGTACACTTCTTGGATGTATATATTTTCAAAATCCCTTTTGAGATGGGTGCAGTTTAATGTATCACTGCAACTTTGTAGATCTCGATTGTGAAAAGAAAAGTCCAAACAATCCCAGGGGTGACTTTGTGTGTGTTTTGCTGATATTGAATATTAGACATTCCCTAGGGGTAACATATAACCATAGGTAATTATTGTTGGAAATTAGCTTAGCATTAAAATTCAAAGAAACATATGTGAAGTGTAATGAGAGCACTTGGGGAACATGATCCAGCTAAAAATTGAGTGCAGGTTAATGTAAGAGGGGTCAGAAGAACAATTAGAATATTCATTAACCATTTTTATTTATGCTTCTACCCCCAAACCTTAATATTTAAGTAAAATCTCCTTCTTTGGTTATAGTGGCAATAAATTAAAGTATATTTGCAATTCCCAAGTAGGTTTAAATTTGTGAGTCTTACTCTTACTCCAGGGAGTCTGAGTCAATAGCCCCTATTCTGGATTTAAAACACTGGGAGGGACCCTACTTAGGAAAAGAGAATGGGCTTTCCGTTCTCATGGATGCAGGTTGTGGGATTGGGTTGTTCGTTGTTGTTGTTGTTGTTGTCGTTGTTGTTTGAGCTGTGTGATACTAGGTGCAGTATTAACCTCTTGGGTTCGGTATTTATGAAATGGAAATAATAGTGCCTACCCTTCAGAACCACAAGGCCTGGAGATGATCTGATGAATCACTTATTCCAGGTCTTGGAACAGGTAGGAGACATCATAAATGACAGTTATTAGTACCATTATTATTGTCTTCAAGAATGAAAACCTTAGCTAAGGCAATTAACTAGACAACCAGAAGAAAATATAAAATTAAAGCAACGCATTAATCTGTAGACTGTGGTGTGTGCGTGTGTTTGTGGTATTGTTATTATTGATTAGAGAAAAAGAAACCTACCAGATCAAATGCTGTTCAAGAGGAGCGGACATGCATGTGGGTAAGGGTGTAGTAGCTTGATAAATTTATGAGTGTAGACCTTCGTTCGTTCCATTGTAATGGAGCACATGCTGTGTTCCAGGCATAGGGCTCAGCACCCGGATCTAAAAACAGTAGGGCATGAGAACTGTCCTAAGTTCCTGACCTGGAGGAATTCATCACCCAGCAGCCAACACAGGCGTATTCTTAAATAAATCAGATGCAAAGAGGCACATGCAATGATGAAGGTGGTGTGGAGCACTTCCCTGGAGGGACAGACTCCTGAAGTGAGGGCTAGAGAATGAATAGGAATGAACTAAGCAGAGAGGGGCAGAGCGTGCATTCCAGGTGTAGCAAGAGCAAAGAAAGACAAGACAGCTGGGTGGCTCAGTAAGTTGGTTAAGTGTGTGCCTCTGGCTCAGGTCATGATCCCAAGGTCCTGGGATCGAGTCCTGCATCGGGATCCTTGTTCAGCAGGGAGCCTGCTTCTCCCTCTGCCTGACACTCCCCTTGCTTATGTTCTCTATCTCTTTCACCAATAAATAAATAAAATCTTTTTTTTAAAAAGAGCAAAGAAAGGCACAGAGGAACAAAAACATGGCATATGTGCTAGAAGCTTCAAGCAATTTGTATTGCTCAAGAATAGGGCAGGGGTGAGAAATGGAGGTAGCACTGTCTGCCCTTCTAAGAAGCATGAATTTCATCTTGGAAATACTAGAGAGTTTGAGCGAATGAGAGTGATTAGTCCCTTTTTAGGACTCTCTTCTACAAAAAATACATATTTATACAAGGATACTTGTTACAGCATTCTATGTATCAACAAGAGATTCAGAACAGACTACTTATTGGCTGGAAATAGGTACCCGACCTGTGGAACATTCAGACTATTACACATTAGGCAGCTATTGAAAGAACACAGTACCTTCATAAGAAACAAAATGGAAAGATCACCAAGATGTATTGTTAAGTAAAAAAAAAAAAAAAAAAAAGGAAGAAAAACATGTATGGTATGCTTCATTTGTGTAAGGAAACAACAACACAGAATGGTTTCTCTCCATTCTGCTTATCTTTGTGTGTGTCCCTCCCCTCTTGCTTCTTTCTCTTCTTACTGGCTATATTCATTTCTCTACTCATCAAAGCAAGATGTGTGGCCACCAAATTTAACAAATTTCACATCTTACATCTCCAGCCATAAGAGAGGTCAGTAAGATATTTGGAGCCTGAGTCCAAAACTCTAGGAAAAAAACTCTGAATAGGAAACAATTAACTGTGGCCTGAGAAAATGGCAGCTCCTGGGAGGGGGCCAGACATTTTTTAGGGAGTTGGAGGAAGGGCAATTCTTAGAAGGAAGGGGAGGAGACATGTACTGCATAGAATAAGGGAGAAATACTACAGAGATTTTCATATTTTTAAAACGATCTTATTTATTTATTTGACAGAGAGAGAGAGAGAGCACAGTAGGCAGAGCGGCAGGCAGAGGGAGAGGGAGAAGCAGGCTCTCTGCTGAGCAGGGAGCCAGATGCAGGGCTCAATCCCAGGACTCTGGGATCATGACCTGGGCCAAAGGCAGGTGCTTAGTCCACTGAGCCACCCAGGTGCCCCACCTGTATGTAGTCTTTTAAGATTTAACTTCCTGGGACACCTGGGTGGCTCAGTTGATTAAGTGGCTGCCTTCAGCTCAGGTCATGATCCCAGCGTCCTGGGATTGAGTCCCACATCGGGCTCCTTGCTCAGCAGGGAGCCTGCTTCTCCCTCTGCCTCTGCCTGCCACTCTGTCTGCCTGTGCTCGCTCCCGCTCTCTCTCTGACAAATAAATAAATAAATAAATCTAAAAAAAAAAAAAAAAGATTTAACTTCCCAATTAACTGCATATTACTTTGTTCATTTGTTTTGTCTGCTACATAATATCTGTTTATGACTATAACAGTTATTCACCTATTGTCCTATTGATGGAATTTGGGATTGTTCTTATGTTTTTGCTAAATAATGCTGCTATAAGCATTATCAATACATGGCTCCTATGATGTGTAAGAATTTCTCTTCAAATTTTTTTTAAGATTAATTTTTTAAGAGAGGGTGCGCATGTGCAAGCATGGGGAGGGGCAGAGGGAGAGGGAGAGAAAGGCAGAGAAGCAGACTCGCCACTGAGTGCGGAGCCCAATACAGGATAGGATCCCAGGGCCATGACCTGAGACAAAACCAAGAGTTGGAGGCTTAGCCAACCGAGCCATCCAGGCACTCCTCTCTTTAATTTAAACCTAGGACAAGTTATTGGATCACAAAACTGGTGAACATTCAGCTTAGGAGATAAGGCTGAACAGTTTTATCATTGACACTCCCCTCAGTGTTGTAAAATAAAGCCAGTGGATTTACATTTCCTCCCACACTTGGTATTGTCTGACACTTTCTAATGTTTGACAATAGAATGAATGGAAAATCTTATCTCACTGTGGTCTTGATTTTTCATTTCTTTGCTATTTAATGAATATCTTCTCATACTTTCTTTGGCTGCATTCCTTCTGAAAATGTCTGTTTCTGTGTCTTGTCTCCATTTAATTCCTTTTTGCATCTTAGACCTTCCAGTTATGATCAATTTCTTTCAGCCTGAAGGTCCTCCTGTAGTGTTTCCTTTAGAGAGGTACTACTGGTGGCAAACTCTTTCCACTTTGTTTCTGGAAATGTCTTTATTTTTGCCCTCATCCGTGAAAGATAGTTTCAGCTTATATAGAATTCTAGATTGGCAGTGATTGTCTTTCTCCACACGGAAGATCTTAGTCCATTGTTTTTTTTTTTTTTTAATTTTTTTTTTTATTTGTTAGAGAGAGAGAGAGAGAGAGAGAGAGAGAGCACAGGCAGAGGCAGAGGGAGAAGCAGGCTCCCTGCCGAGCAAGGAGCCTGATGTGGGACTCGATCCCAGGATGCTGGGATCATGACCTGAGTTGAAGGCAGCCGCTTAACCAACT
>RCUC01125741.1:0-32875 GCA_003697995.1 Taxidea taxus jeffersonii | reverse complement strand
TGTGTCTCTTGGCCTGAAGGTTGGCTTGGGAATGATGTTCTGCCCAAGGTCATGACAGGTCACAAGTGCCAGAATGCCCATAACGCCCCAGAGAAGCCTTCAAGCAATGGCTGAGGGGATTTGGTACCTAAATTCCTCAGCTTCTTCCCTGACACACTGGTGAGAGTCCTCTGAGGCATGTGTTTCATGATTTCCCAGAGTTTCCCCACAGAACTGATCTCTAGTCCCCTCCAGAAAAAGCAGATATCTTCCCTGGCTGCCTTCTCTTTCCTCTCACTTTCTCCACTCCCTTTTCAACCTTTCAGATAAACGACTGGCACATGAACATTTGTCTGATGGTCTGGGATCATAAATGATGGAACCAGGTCCTAAATCAGGGAGGAGGGGCAATAAAAGAATAGATTGAGGGACTAGTGCAGGGGAAGCAAAAGGATGTTTTACAGGATTAGGACTAACAGTCCACTGACTGTCAAGCTAGCTCTCTTACCTTTATCATCCTGCCCTCTCATGTTTCTTGACATTCCAGGCCTGAGCAACATAATCCCAGAAGTGTCATTATTGTATCTACTGGGAAAATCCTGAATGGCCCGGCTTCTGGGCTGACCTTTCCTTTCCAAAGCTGAGAACTTCTCTGGTTTCTTGACAGTTGAATGAGGAGGAGGAAGCCACCAGTGCTAACGAGCACCATGATTCTGGGAACAAGGGTATTCCCAAAACACAGACACCAATAACTGTCATTTTCAGAATTACTGTGGGTGGTGCTGGTGATGAAGGCAGCCCAGAGTAGTTGCCTACTTATCTAGAGGACAGTGAGTTTTCTGAAACTATGGAGATGGGCCTGGGCCAGGAAGAGGCTTTTCTCTGAGTGTATGAGTTTCACCAACAAAAGCAGAGTTAGCCTTACCCTTGCAACCAGGCGAATGCTGCCTCCAGCAAGGCAGGGCTCACCTATGCCCTGTCTCCAGTTTCAGGCATCTGTCTCCTAATTAGACCTTCTTTATACCACAAGGTGGAATCTCAAAGGGCCTGGTGTATAGCAGGTTGACAAGAGGAAAGGATATCTTTAGCAGCTCCCATGAAAATATCTTTTAAAAGTCTAGAGCAGAGGCACCTAGGTGGCTCGGTGGTTGAGCATCTGTCTTTGGCTGTGGTCATGATCGGGGGTCCTAGGATGGAGCCCCACATCGGGGTCCCTGGTGGTGGGAAGCCTGCTCCTCCCTCTCCCACTCCCCCTGCTTGTGTACCCTAGAGCAGTAGGAGAATGCAGCTAACTGATGTTCAGAAAGACCTAATATCCTAGGGAAACAGACATTCAAGTTTCAGGGATGGTTAACACTAGATTTTCTGATGAGGTTATCACTAGTATTGCCTTTGTGACCAGATGACAATGAAACCCTTTTTATGCTGTAAACACGTAGACAGTAAGAATAATGTGAGAAAAAGTTTTCTAACACTTTGGGGTTTGGAATGTTATTTGAGTGTTCGAAATTTAAAATGAGAGTATAAATATGGAAAAGTCGAAGGTAGATGGTTTTCTAAAAATCAATTCATTGGAAACAGTTATTCAAATTAGGATATTGGTCAAAAATAGATATTTCCGGGGCACCTGGGTGGCTCAGTGGGTTAAGCCTCTGCCTTTGGTCCGGGTCATGATCTCAGGGTCCTGGGATAAAGCCCCAGGTCAGGCTCTCTGCTCAGCAGGGAGCCTGCTTCCTCCTCTCTCTCTGCCTCCCTCTCTGCCTACTTGTGATCTCTATCCGTCAAATGAACAAATAAAATCTTTTTAAAAAATAGATTATTTCAAATCTCTGTAGCTTTTTACCCAGTGATGCTTCCCATTTCATTATAAAAATCATTTGTTTACAAAAGGGTATAGCACTATGCATGCATTGAGGTTCTAGGGTTAATAGTACAGCAAAGTCTGTGAAAACTAAATTAATTTTTAAAATCTAGAAAGTATTTCCAATTTCTTTATTTCTTAGTCTATTTTTAAAACAACATTCTAAGCCATGATGCTCTTTTAAAAAATACTTGGCAAAAACAAGAAAAAAACCCCAGATATTCATTTGTTCTTTTTGAAAATTTTACTTTTCTTTGTAAAGACTGATTTGTCACAATTCCTTATGTTTAAAAAACTTTAGGAAAACATAGTTAAATATCATAGAAAGTGAACAAAATAGTTTTTAAAGTATGTTTTTAAAAGATTAAAATTACTCTAGATTGTTTAAAACTTAATGGCATATGAGCAAGTGGGTAGGTGCTTTAAAGAATTACCAACTCATTTTGAGTAATTTACTTAGAGAAATATTATTTTATAATTCCTAAAAATATTGTGGGCCCAGCACACTTCTGCTGAGTGACTCTGCTGACTAATTCCTAAAAAATTTTAACCAATGACTTTAAAATAATTTTATAAGATTTGAGAAATAAATAAAAATACTAAAATTAAAATAAACACTGGCAAACTAGTACAACAAAAATGATGCCTGAACCAAATACTTCCCAAAGGAAAGACTTAAAATGAATTGTAGCATAAATAATTATAAAATGGGGTGCCTGGGTGGCTCAGTGGGTTAAGCCTCTGCCTTTGGCTAAGGTCATGATCTCAGGGTCCTGGGATCGAGTCCCGCATCGGGCTCTCTGCTCAGCGGGGAGCCTGCTTCTCCCCCTCTCTCTACCTGCCTCTCTGCCTACTTGTGATCTCTCTCTCTGTTAAATAAATAAAATCTTTAAAAAATAATAATAATAATTATAAAATGGTCTCATGACACATAGAAATTATATATATATAATTGTACATCTATTAATATATAATGTATTATTTTAACATAATGCAGAAATTAATAATGTAACATTAATTATATATTATAAAAAGCTTAAAAGCAGTGATGGGAAAAATTTTTATTTTTAGCCAATTTGTGATTTTAACCAAATCGTTTTAGAACAATTCATGCAGATGGAGAAATTTTAGTCATAAAACCTATACAGGGCAGTCACTCATTTTACCAGAAGTTGATACAAGGCCAAGTGACTTTCAGGTGCATGATTTCCAAAATGACAGTGAAATCTAGAAATAAAGGCCTTGAGGGGGATGACTGCCTGGTGGATTGGAGTCCTCACTCCTTTTTCTGGTGTACTGTGCCTTTGGATGTCCCTGGGTTTTGAGGTAGCATATACGGTATCATAGTATGTGATTATGTGGCTGCTGGGCAGAGAAGGCCGGAGAAATGGGTGTTGATGTGGTAGAAAGATGTTGCTCAAAGGGCAGCTCTTCAACATGACAGACAAGGCCAAGGGCAATCCTCTTACATGCTTTAGGGCAAAAGCTTTTAATACTATAGTCTATGCATTGCTCCCTCGAGGAGAATGGTAAGGTAAGTCATAATAAAGCACTCTAGTGAACAAATCAGCATCTGTACAAGCTGCAGAACTGAACTGGGTGTGTCAAAAACAGTATCATGTTATTTGTATCCCAGATTCCCTTATGGAGACAGAAGTGCAAAGATACTCACTTTAAAGAGAGAGACAAATACAGAGACAGAGTTGTGAGGCTCATTATGATATTAGTTTCCCCAGGCTCGATAACACCAAAACGAGGAAAGGACACCTGGTCAAATTCTTTGCAAATTCTGAGTCATAAAAAACTTGTGACTAGTACTGTACATTTCATATTACTAAATTAGAGCCCATAGGAGGTTTTATATGACTGGCTCTTGGCCGAAAGATCAGAGAATATCCTTTCATCTGTCACTGTTAGCTGAAAAGGCAGTAGATTTTTTTATGAGCAAAGGCAACTGGCTGAGCATGTGTATTTCCTGAAGGGTGCCCTTGACATTTGAAAGTGAAACTCAGAAGTCTAGATATATCCACTGAAAAACAATCTGTGAGCTCTGAAACTGCAAAACAATTTTGTGGATCATTCAGTGAAGTTGTTTCTTGGTCTGGTCTCCTTCAATAATGTTATGGTATTGACAAAATTGCATCATTTGGGTGTTTCTTTCTATTTTTTATCCGTTTGAGTGCTAACAATTAAATGAAATTTTGGTAATAAGAATGTAATCCTCAGGGACGCCTGGGTGGCTCAGTTGGTTAAGCAGCTGCCTTCGGCTCAGGTCAGGATCCCAGCATCCTGGGATTGAGTCCCACATCGGGCTCCTTGCTCGGCAGGGAGCCTGCTTCTCCCTCTGCCTCTGCCTGCCTCTCTGTCTGCCTGTGCTTGTTCGCGCTCTCTCTCTCTGATAAAAAAATAAAATCTTTAAAAAAAAAAAAAAAGAATGTAATCCTCATAAACTTTTAAATTTACCATTTTTTTTGTACTTAAAATACTTATGAGGGTAATGAATGCTTGGTGTAGTAGTCAAGCAAATACAAGTGAATAAAACACGTCTCCCTTGCTGGTCCTCCCTGGAAGTGGACAATATATATTGCCAGTTCACTGTGTGTCCTTCCACACCTTTCTTAAATGTATTAACTTGCAAAGATGGCAAAACATTCTTCACATTCCTGTGTGCTTTCCTTTTTGGGGACACAACATGACTTTGTAGCTCCTTCCAGGAAGAAGTAGGGTGTGTTTCTCCATGCTTCGGATGTGGGTTTGCTTGGCAACTGTGAGTTCCTGTAGTCACTGGGACAAAAAGTCCTTGCCTTTGGGGCTTGTCCTAAATATGAATTTTTATCACATCTATTGTTATTCCTAGAACCCACTGAAATTAGGAAACAAAAGTAGTACATAAGTAAAGACTTTCTGAAGTCTTTGGCTTAGAGAGAAAGATTTTTTTATCGTATTTTCTATGACCCTTGGATTTGTATGCAGTACAATCTTAATCTTCTATCTATGTATGTGTAAATACATGCTTTATTTTTAAGAGGGCAAGCAAATGAGAATACATGACCCCTTTCTTTGAAAAACCTTTGACTAAAGTTGAAAAGACAAGGCATTATAGCTGCATTCTTTTACTTTTCCATACTCTACTCTTCACTCCAACCACTGCTTGTCTCCCTGAAAATTCTTGATGTTCCCATTTGCTTGCTCTTCCTATCCTCTAAGGATCATGAGGGAGAATGATATGATAAATTGGTTTACACCAACATGACAGGAATTTATCAGGCTATCCTTTCAATATGAGTATTTGCCTTTTTGAAGAAACATAGAGACTAATGAGTGCTTATTCCAAAAGCATGACTTGATAATGGAATTTTAGGCCAGAAATACCTGAGAAGATCTACACACAACCTCTTTAACCTCATCCAGCCTGTTTCTAGTATCTTCTCAGATTAAACACTGCCACAGGATTCAATTGTATATAATTGGAGATAGGATATTTTTCCATTTTATCAAGAGAGATGACTAAAGATTAGAATTATAGTAGTGTGTTTATGATTAGAATTAGGATGATGATCAGTAATGTAGTCAGAAGAACTTTTCTCCTAAGTGGCAGGGGAGGGAAAAAGCCAACATGTGACCTAGCTAAAGCCATATACAAACATCTTAGTATATCAAAGCATTAGAAACAATCATGTCATTTTTCAAGATGTATGAAAAATTACAATAAAATCAAATCATCAGCAACAACACTCACAAGCCAGTTATTTCATCACAAAGCACCCATAGCATGGCCAACTATTATACATCTATAAACAGTTACGGACCCATAGTGTTATAGACCGACACAATAGAGATCGTTATATATGTAGTTGGGTAGGAAGATAGATAGAGACAGGCATAGAGATATAAATTTGTTTTACAAGAAATATTTGTATATAATGCAGTTCAGTGTAGAGTTGTTTTCTGATTTTACCTACTGTCTTCCTGTTATGCCTGGCTCGTAGTGTTCTTCCATATGTCCACCTTGCTGTCATTCTTGGTGAATTCAGTGTGTACATGGGAAGCCCATATAACACTCTAGCCTCCTAAGATCTTGATCTCCTCCACTCCAATGATCTTTATCTATATTCTGCATAAGCCACATACTCCAGTGATCACACAGTAGACCTTGACATCACTCACCCTCCCTACTCTCTCTTAAAGTCTTAATTCAGATATTTCAGGTCATAAATCTGGTCCTCCAATTCTACACCTTGATTTCTTTTCCTATACCCAGTTCTCATATCTCATCAGGACCAGCAGTCTCTTGATCCCTCCTCATCCCCGTGAAGTCGGCCACTTCCTATCCTTTTCCTTTTCTATGCAGCTTAAACTATATAATTAATCACTTTTACTAATATTCTTTAATATTAATTTGATCAATACCTTTGCCTCTTGGCCTTCCACTCCACTAGCTTGTTAGGACCCAAACTATTTATCATATATGTCAATCCCACTGTTCTCTCTCTCTCTTTATGTCCAGGCTGCTAAGCTAAATTACCGTCGTGATAAAGCATTGTCTTTGGTCTTCTTAACTGGCCCTCATTGCTGCCCAACAGCCAACTATTTCATCAGTTCTGGCTCTTGTTTCTAATAGTAACTAGGAGTTCATTCACTGTCCCCAAACCTCTTACCTGTCCGACCTCTTGCATTGTCCCACAATCTCAACATGTTACCTCTCTCACCTTCTGTGATGCCAAAAAAGTAAAAATCTATAAGTAGGAACTCTCCATCTTCATGCAACCTCATCGACAAGCTTACCAGCATCTACATCTATATTTGCCTCCATCCTTTGGTTTCCAGGGAGATACCTCCTCCTTTTTGTGTAGGCAGCATCCCCATCTTTGCTCCCAATCCTATTACATTCCTGACTCTTCAGGGAACTTATACCATCAAATTTCTTTTTCTCTTTATCTTCAGCTTTTCCTTCTTTCCATGTTGTTTGCTGCTAGTATTCTTTCTCTTTATGATTAGTGCTTTTAGTCACCTCACTAATAATTCTTCTTTACCCCCAAAAATGAATATATGTGGAATTGACTTTTTTTTTCTACACAATGTGAGGTAGGGTCAAGTTTCACATTTTTCATATAGATATTTAACTGTGCCAACAGTGTTTATTGAAAGCAATATATTTCCCCATACCTGGTATAAATAAAGTATCCATCTATACATCTCTTCCCCCATAATTCTTTACTGCCTTGTTAGCTTTCTGATACCATGAAGATCTACTTTTTGAGGGAGGAGGTTGAGTCCAGTTTTCGGGTTTTCTTCAGTGTTCTAGGATTTTATATAGTCCTTTCCAAATTTGCTACTTTAAAAAAGGTAATCCCAGTCCCTGCTGAAATCTCCATATTATCTTTTATCTCCCTGAAAATAACCAGCAGAATTAATCTAAAGTTGTGCCTGATAACCATAGTATTTGGAACTCCTGTAGGTCTATTTCTGTATCTGTTGTTTCTGCTGGCTCTCACCTATATTATCTTGTCTTCCCCTGTGTATGATTCTTATTATCTACTAGATTTTGTATTTGAAAAATTTCAAATACAAAACAGTATTTGAAACAGTATTTGATTCATAGGATAATGTCATCATTCTCCAGAGAAATCTGCTTCTTTCAGACTCAATAGAACTTGCAACCTGGATCCACTGAAATCTAATTACAGGCATTGATCTGATTTGAATCTGGGCTACATGCTCTGTAAGGACATGTCTACGTCTACCTTAACTGTTCTGCCAGAGTACTCCTTCAAATCAGGGAGCTTACAGGCACTAGTCCCTTGTGAGTCCTGGACTATCAGTTAGCTTTGAAAATCTGTGTACCTTCCAGAGAGACAATATTCTTCCACAACACAACCTTCAAATGAAAGAGAGAAGAAAAGAAAAGTAAACAAATGAAAGAGTAAATCTTAATGTAGAAATACCAAATATAAAATACATAAAAGCAATAGTGCTCTGTTGAAACTAGACAGTAGAACCTGCAGTATGCAAGTATAACTCCTTCGTCTTGTCTTGGCTTTTATGATGGTTTTTTCCCTAAATTACCTCCAATGATTTTGCCTCTTCTAAAACATCTTTCAAAAACCGTGGACTTTTATTTTTTTTTTTGAAGATTTTATTCACTTATTTGAGAGTGAGTGACAGAGAGAGAGAGAGCATGAGTTGGGAGGAGGGACAGAGGGAGGGAGAGAAACAGGCTTCCCATGAGCAGGGACCCTGATGCAGGGCTCCATCCCAGGACCCCAAGATCATGACCTCAGCTGAAGGCAGATGCTTAACTGACTGAGTCACCCAGGTACTCCCCAAACCATGGAATTTTAGAAATAAACACTTACATCTATTTTTATAAAGCTAGGTTGGTTCAAGAAAAGGCCTAAACAATGTACACAAGCCCCTTATATCTAATTAACCTTATTTACATCTATAGTCATAGACTGCATCCTTAAACTCAGGCTTTTGTGAATAAACTTTGAGCTGAGAGCAATAGAACAGGAGGGTGCTGGGGCTCAGTACAGCTTAATATGGGTCAATGAAGATCTTAATCTTTATTAAGATTAATAAAATCTTAAAAAGAAAAAGAATGAGAGGGTGCAGTTGTCTCTGTACAAACTAGGAGTAGGCAAATAATCCCAAACCTCCTGTTCATTATAGATGGACAGAATATTAATTTCTTGCTCATTCATTTATGAAATACTTTTTGAGTACTTATAATACTCTAGACCTTGAAGGTGATATAATTTTAAGAAGTAGACAATGTATTTTTTATCTTCTAGTCCTCTGCCTAAATTATGTGGGAAGGATCTTTCATGTTATGGTTTTGATATTATGTGCAGGCACCAAGCTCTCAGGAAGTCTGTCTGTACAACAACTATAATTTCCCTCTTTCCCACCTTTTGTCTGGATTTTTTATTCCCTCTTTTCTCAGTGACACTTCTTCGTTTGAAATCTCCTTAGGTCGAAGCACAGATTCTCTTGTAGCCCGGGAGCCTGGGTTGCTGGGTCTGCTTTGTTGCTTACCTACAAATTCTTCCTGATCATGCCCTTAGCTCAAGAGCCTCTATTCCATGGAAAGTCATACCATCTAACTCTGCTCCTACTCTTTCTCATCAGATTCAGACAGCAGCAGTTTCATACCCTGAGTGGTTTAAGTAACTTATTAATAATTGCAATTGAATTTCCCCCTTTGTCACTCTTTGTAGTCATTTGTCCAACCAAAGGTTACTCTCTGCAACAGATGCATTTAATAACTGCATTTATATTGCATTTAATTTATGCAATTTATATTGCATTTAATAATGCATTTAATAACTGGCCCACAGTTGGTCTTCAACATCCCATTCTATTCTTTATCCTGGTGGTTTATCTAACATCCTTGTAGTTACTTTATGTCTCTTCTCCAATTATCCCTTCCTCTCTACTCAGCAACACACTTATGTGGATATGCCTTGAACTGGGTCAGCTCCTGGAAGAATGTGACCTTTGAGGTCTTGAACTCTGAACTTTCCCTTTTGACCACAACCTCTTATCTTTCTATACTTCTTTCTCTCGTGCTCAGTAAAGCTCATCATTAAAATAAATTTGAATTTCAGCTCCCTTGATCTGACTTGTTATATTAATTTCCCTCATGTCCCTTACTGCCTTTACTTTCCTCCCAAGTGCAGTTCCATATCCCATAGCTTTTCTCATCTCCCCATTATGCTGCTAAGTGAAAACATCCAGTTTGTGACTTAATGTTGTGATTATTCTGGTTCTGATTTAGGTTTTCTGGAACCTCCTGGAGAAAAAGTACATGATTCATTTCATTAGAGGTGTATCATCTCTAATCTCAGTCTACCTTGCTCAATGGTTCCTTTTCTCTTCTCCCAGCAGCTTCTTTTCCTGATCTCCAATGAAAACACACCAAACTTATTCACTCTGCTCAGAGCCTTAGCTAATGATCCAGGTTCCTGCTTCACTGAGAAAAGAAAGACCATCAAGCAAAAATGTTCTTATATCATACCTATTTTTTTCACTCACTTTTTCCTCTTGTTGAAGTGGAGGAAATACTTCTGAATTGCTAGGTTAATTCTTCCACCTATTTTTTGGTCATATTTCCTCTCCCAACCTCAAGGATTTTGTCTCATCAACTAGCTTCTCTGCATCTCCACTTCTCTCTCTCTGCATAAGTTTCAAACGCTCAACCCACAGATATGTTTGTTATCTCCCCTTTCTAAAAAACCCTACATGACCCAACTTTCTCCTTCACTTTACCATCATTTATTTTCTTTCCTACCCAATTTATTTTATTTTTTAAAAAGATCTTATTTATTTATTTGCCAGAGAGAGAGAGAGTGAGAGAGGGAACACAGGCAGGGGAGAAGGAGATGGAGAGGCATGTTCCCCACTGAGCAAGGAGCCCAATGCAGGTCTTGATCCCAGGACCCTGGGATCTTGACCTGAGCTCAAGGCAGCTGCTTAACCCACTGAGCCACCCAGGTACCCCTCCTATGCAAGTTATTATATAGGACTTATTTGCCATCTCTAGTTTTTTACATTCCATACATTATTACTCATTAAAATTTGACTTCTGCTCCTTCTGATCTGACCTTCTCAAAGGTCACTAATGAAAAAAATCCCATTTCCCAAATTCAGTGGTTTCCCTGCTGTCCTCATTCTTTGAATCTTGATGTGGTATTTGACATTACTGACCACTTTCTGGAAAGTCTGTCCTCCTTCAATTTCAAGATAGATTGTTTGTTCTTGTTCTCTTCCTCTCTACTATTCTTTTGATCTCTTCTTTGGTCTCTTAATTGTTGTTTATCAGAATTCCAAGTTCTGTTCTTTTCTTGCCCTTCACTCTTGCTCAGAGTATTTTCAACATTTCTCTCTTCAGCTCTAAGTAGTATGCCCTAGACCATGTCTTAACCTTACCCTGGATGTCCCTTGAACTAGAGATTCACATTTCTAACTGCTTCCTAGAAATCTCTTCCCATGTTTTCCTTCTGCAGATACACTTCAGGTCTAATTTAGTATTTATTATCTTTTTCTCTATGGCACACCACCCTGAAGAAACCTAAAATGTCCTGTTCTTTCTTGCACTGTCTTTCCCTGTTACTAATCCCCTTATTTCCTCGATTGTCTGAGTTGGAGACTCTGGAATCATCTGACTCTTCTCCCTTCACTTCCTGCAATCAATTGGTCAGGTCCTCTCAGTTTTACCTCTAAAGCATCTTTCTACTTGATGTGGCTCTCTACGTCCCTTCCTGAGCATTCTCATCAAGGCATCACTGGATATTTCACAGATTCATAGGTGATCTCTGAGTCCTGCCTCTCTTCACCTTAGGTCTCTCTACTCCTATGCCCAACTTATGCTTTCCCATAACATGACCGAAATGATGCTCAGTTACTGTGTGTTGGAAGGAATTTTTAAATAAACAAGCAGACTATTTATCAGTCTTTCATCAGTCATTTTAAAAAAAAAGGAAAGAAATGCAAGAGAACCATGCACACTGCAAACTAGATAATCAAAAGCTAATTTTTTGAATTCTTTCTGTTGAAAAGCTTTTAGAATCTTTGCTCTTTCTGGTTTGGTGACTTTTAGAACTGTATCCTTGATCATGTACTTTATGTAAAGTACAAAATGAATAGAAGAGACAAAACTTTGTCAGTTTTGCTACTTATTAGAAGTTCTCATTGAAATACATTGTTAAGAGGAGGGTGTGGTAAATAAGGTGAAGGACTTGGGGTTTTAAGTAGATGCTAATTACATATATATTCATTCACTATTGGTGTCAGTGACTTAGAGTTGACCGTTGTAAGTCTGAACTTTTTACTTTGGTATATAGTCTGCATAGATATTTTTCTAAAGGTTTATTTCCAATGTCAAAAAAAAAAAAAAAGAAGCCCTAAACTCCAAAACAAAACTCTGAATGTTTAACAATGCATGAATTAGGGGCGCCTGGATGGCTCAGTAGGTTAAAGCCTCTGCCTTCAGCTCAAGTCATGATTCCAGGGTCCTGGGATGGAGCTCTGCATCTCTTTGCTCAGCAGGGAGTCTGCTCCCTTCTCTCTCTCTCTGCCTGCTTCTCTGCCTACTTGTGATCTCTGTCTGTCAAATAAATTAATTAATTAAAAAAAAACTCACTGCTTTTGCTTTTGAATTTTCTGTTGAACCATGTAACAGTCAGTAGTCTACATTATTGCTTTACCTTAGATTACAATAAAATGGGGGCAAAGAACAGAATGCAAAGAGGGTTTTCTTTTCAACGAGAACTAACCTCTAGCCCTAGAATTGACTATGTCTCCTTATTCATTCATGTGTGTGTTTGTGTGTGTATTATAAGGTATGGATATCTCAAATTAGTGAAAGTGATTTGAAATGGCTTTTAAAATACAAATAAGTATTTTCAAAATGCTACAAAATGAAATTTTGTAGGATTATAATGTGGATAACTGGTGTCTTCTCTGAACTATATATCTGACATTCTCCAGCCTAGGGAAAAAATAATTTCTGGACAAACTATAATCTGCTGCCAATATGCTGAGCTCAAAATCAGGTCATTTAGTTTCTCTTCTATTAAGATTAAATGTCATGATGAAAACACGGTGCAGCATTGACCTTACCAGACACTTGAAAATACTATCTGTGTGGTAAAATTAAATAAACTTCTCTTGTTTCAGATGGGTTTCAGAATGTACATTAGCCAGTTTTAAGATTCAGTGACTAAAACTGTTATTAATTTATGTATACCAGTGACATTGTTAGTCACTGAGGTTTTGGATGTGCTAATGAAGAGCAGCTGTAGAATTTTTGTAAAACCAAGTGTGGCAATAGCAGTATGTAACACAAAGCTTTTTCACGATTTAATGTTTCGTATGATTCTTCTAATTATTTAGCAGACCTGAGCCAGTGCAAATAACAGGTCATTTTTTAACTGTGTAAGCTTGGTTTTTATTAGATAATGGAGCAGTTGTGGTTTTTTTATGGATTATAGTTCATTACAAATGAGATGATAGCTACCATAGAACATAGCTAGATATCTAAAAATTTCATGGGATTCCCTGAAGAAAAAAAAAAAAAATGTCTAAAGGACCAAGTCTTCTGAGGATCCTATAACAATACCTGAATTTTCAAGTTAACACAAATTCACTAGCTCAGAACCTAAATGAAGTTAGCCCAAATTAAAAATTGCTGGTTGGGGGACGCCTGGGTGGCTCAGTTGGTTAAGCAGCTGCCTTCGGCTCAGGTCATGATCCCAGCGTCCTGGGATCGAGTCCCGAATCGGGCTCCTTGCTCAGCGGGGAGCCTGCTTCTGCCTCTGCCTGCCACTCTGTCTGCCTGTACTCACTCTCTCTGACAAATAAATAAATAAAATCTTTAAAAAAAAATTGCTGGTTGGTATAGCAATTTGGAATAGAATTGGAAAAGATATATAGTTTTGTAAACGTATGATGTCATACAAGCATATGTAATATCACATATATTTATAATATGTTCCTGCTGGGAAAGGGTGGCAACTATCTTTTGACCCAACCGTGACATTAGGTTGGTAGTAAGTAGCTTGGGCCAGAGAGTATATATAAAGAAGTAATATTTTTATGGGCTGATATTATTATTTTAGTGAGTCTTTAAGACTTTTAATTAAACTGAAGATTTCTTTATATATTCCTAAGAAGTAAGAATTAAGGACAGGTCAAATTATGTAACTGTCTATTTAGAAAAGAATGCATTCTCTCATGGTCATTGTGAAATGAACATATTGCATCCCTTCTTGAAGTACTTTAAGTTCACTTTTGTGGGTTTCATAGGCATCCTTGAGGATCATTACCTTCCTTTCCCAATGCTTTTAGCTTGTATATCTTAATCTTCAGTTAGGGACAATTTATTTTTATTTTTAATTTTTAAAAAATATTTTATTTATTTTTTTGTTAGAGAGAGAGAGAGAGCGAGTGAGCATAGGCAGACAGAGAGGCAGGCAGAGGCAGAGGGAGAAGCAGGCTCCCTGCCGAGCAAGGAGCCTGATGTGGGACTCGATCCCAGGATGCTGGGATCATGACCTGAGCCGAAGGCAGCCGCTTAACCAACTGAGCCACCCAGGCATCCCAGGGACAATTTATTTTTAAAACTGAAATGGAGAGTAAGAAATTCAGTCACAACAAGTGAGTCTTTTGGTGGCGAAAAATCTAGAGGGAAATTCACCATTAATTTTTAGGCTAGTCAAGTCATAACTCTTAACCCATGGGAATTCCATTATTGCTCTTTAGAACTTTTTACCCAGCCCAGTAACATAGACTGGTATTGGTACTGTGGGTTTTCTTCTTCTTAAATACCATCCCACTTTTAGTCTTTCCAAATAATTTCTCGCTATATATCCTTACCTTAAAACATAATTAATCCTTTTCTTTCTTAAAGTTGAGCATGTAGCAAGTGAGACAGTGAAGTGTCTTTCTCTCTTCATGAACTGGAAGTAGGTTGTTTTCCCCCCATATCTTCGTTGTGATCCTCACTGAATGTCGTGCTCCTTAAGATCCTTAAGGTTTCAGAGTTGAGAGAACAACCTAGTTTTTCAAGGCATCCCTGAGATCAAGAGGAGTTGGACTTCTGCTTCTGCTTCCTTCAATGGAATTTCTAATCACAATAATTCTAAATAATACAAAAATAGTTTGAGTTGTAATTAAAAGATAAGTAAGTACTCATGGTTACCTAAGTGGGTACCTAAGTGACTGAAATGCACAAACCTAATGTCCAAATTACTCCAGATAATAGATTGCTGATCGTTGTGTAGTTTATTTTTTTTAAGATTTTATTTATTTGACAGAGATCACAAGTAGGCAGAGAGGCAGGCAGAGAGAGAAGAGGAAGCAGGCTCCCTGCCGAGCAGAGAGCCCGATGTGGGGCTCGATCCCAAGACCCTGAGATCATGACCTAAGCCGAAGGCAGAGGCTTTAACCCACTGAGCCACCCAGGTGCCCCTTGTGTAGTTTAAGTGGGAAGTTTTGAGTCAAAGAATTTGGAATTCTTTTTTTTCTTTTTTAATAGACAGAGGCAGGCAGAGGAGGGGGGGGAGCAGACTCCCCGCTGAGCAGAGAGCCTGATGTGGGGCTCGATCCCCGGACCCTGGAATCATGACCCAAGCCGAAGGCAGAGGCTTCAACCCACTGAGCCACCCAGGCACCCCAAGAATTTGGAATTCTTAAAAATAAGGGGCACCTGGGTGAATCAATCAGTTGAGCTTCCAACTCTTGGTTTCGGCTCAGGTCACGATGTTAGGGTTGTGGGATCAAGCCCTGATTCAGGATCCATCCTCAGTGGAAATCTGCTTGAAGATTCTCTCTCCCTCTCCATCTGTCCCTCCCCACTCTCTGGTGGGCTTGCTCTCTCTCTAAAATATATAAATAAATCTTAAAAAATTTTTTGAGTCTCTTTTAGAGAGATTTTCTTAGTAGTTGGTAAAAACTAGTTATCTCTCTTAAATGGGAGAATGTTTTCCTCCTGCCTCAGGAGCTTTGCATATGCTGATCCCTCAAGGGCTTTGTAGAATGCTCCTTCACCTCCATTGTTAACTTTTCTGATACTGCAGGTTTAGCCTGCGAACTCTTACCTTGAGTATGCCAACCCACGACCCCTGAGTTCTTGTTATATGCTCTCATAAATCTTTACCAGCATCATTCAAGGCATCAACTACAAGCAGTACTTACCCATTTTTTGTCATGTGATTTGGTCATGTGACCATTTGGTGTGTGTTCTTCTCTAAACTTTAAGCTCTATCTGTTTTGCTAACTGCAAACAGTCCCAAGTGCCTAATAGAGTGCTTTGTATGCATTGTAGATATTTAATGCATATTTGTGACTAAAATAGAAGAATAAGCATGAGAACAGAATACTTTCCCCCAGAAATGAATCTTTTTTCCTAATTGTAAACTGTGAATTTCTAATGACTAATTTTCTACAGATCTTTCCATATTTCAGTATGGGTTTGTTCTAATCTATGAAGACCACATTTCATGTATATTTGGTGACTTACTCACTGCCAAACTCGGTATAGCTTAAATACCATTTTAACCTTTTAAACCCTATATAGTTTTGCTTACAGAAAACCACCATCAATATCCTTTTTAATGTTGGCTTTCTTGCATGGCTGTCTGCACTTAACTTCTCCATTTCTGGTTACCCTTACTTCTAGTCATGCTAAAAGCTATGTTAGGTTGGAATTCTCAGAGACTGGGAAAAATAGGATAGAGAGAGGGGAGGGAATCGAAAAGGTTTAATTTCAGACAAAGTGTCCTAGAGAATAACTTCATTATGATCCCAAAGGAAACTACAGGGTATGAATTACATAAGAGAGGTAGACTTTCATGTTCCTGCACTGGTTAGTCATGGGCTAACATGGGGGGAGTAAACTTTCCAAGACTTCTTTGGCTTCCTACCCTTGTAGGAAAAACAGCTCCAGTAGCTAGCAGAGTATGAGGCAAAAAAAGAAAAAGCACACAGAAGCTGGTGAAGATATATAGAAACATGAGAAAAGATTAGAGGGGATCTGGGAAGAGTACCAGCAGTATCTGCTATAGAGGCTCAACCTGAAACTTTATCAAGATAGATGAACACTTCTGTGCTCAACTGTGTATTGTATGATTTTGGATCCAACTACCATCTATTCACAAAAGACATGTAAACCTACTTGTCCATCCCTGAACTTTACTAATTCCGACACAGTTCATCAAAGATAAACTGGAGGTGCCTGGCAAATGATCCCCACCAGTGAGAAATGTAGAAGAAAAAAGAAAAACCAGAGAAGATCCAGCATCAAAAACAATGAACTAAATTAGATGGCCCTACTGTGCCTCTTGCCTCACTCTGTCTGCCTCATTAAATACCTGCAAAACTATTGAACAATTTGAATGGCCTGTGAGGAAACACTGACTGGGTCTTGAGAAAGAGAGGTTGAAAAATTCAGGGGTATTTAATGGGCCTTTGCCTGATTTATTGGATTAGCCCTTTAGAATTTTATATTTGGCAAGGAGAAAAACGCACAGACATAATTATGGTATTTGACCAACAATACAAAATAGCCCCAAAGCCTAGGAAATAGAGACCTTAGAAGAATCTTGCAGGAAAATATCAAGTGTCAGCGTGCAGGTATGCTTTGGCTTTCTAGAAAGATAGCTAATTAGAAAAAAAAAAAAATGTTGGGAGGGGATGGGACAGTTGCAAACAAAGGAATCTAAAAACTTTTTTTTTAAGATTTTATTTATTTGACAGAGATCATAAGTGGGCAGAGAGGCAGGCAGAGAGAGGGAAGCAGGCTCCCCGCTGAGCAGAGAGCCCGATGCGGGGCTTGATCCCAGAACCCTGGGATCATGACCTGAGCTGAAGGCAGAGGCTTTAACCCACTGAGCCACCCAGGTGCCCCGAGGAATCTAAAGACTTGATATTGATCTTAGCTCAGATATCTTAATTACCGTCAAATAAAATTGTGTTTTATAAATTTACATTGATTAAGACATAAACTAGGAGTAAAGGAAATGCTAAAACTAGGTAAAGGACTTTTTCATGAATGACATTTTTACAGGAGATTATTTCTGACATGTTAAAAGAAGTCAAGACATACAAATGGGTAGATGGTGATGGAGGGTGGCAAATTCAGCAATGAGTGGATCACCAGGGCATCCTGTGTGATGGCATCTCCATTTACATGAACTAGACACCATGGCAATAGAAAAACACTTGTACATAGTTACACACTCCTGAATCCTCAAGGCTCTGGCGAGCAAGCTAGTGGTAGCTGTATGGCTCAGATGATATATGTGAACATTATGCCCACCCTAATGGTGGCTGAATATGCCCACCATATTCAGCCAAGTATGCTGAGTTCTCTCTGTCTTAGCTCTGAAGTCCCCGCTGATCGCAGAGTCCCACATCACCAGTGCCCACCCATGGGGAAAAAGCAAGTGTTGACTCTGTCTCCTACCTTAGGATGACTTAATATCTGCCAGGGCCAATATTCATTTTTTTGTTATCTGCATTCAGAAATTGTCATTTCCTTTTTTGTTTTCAAGGCCTAATAATCACTTTGGAAACTACTGCTTCCTTCCTATGTATTCATCATACATCCTGCTCTCACATGTGGGTCTGAAAACTTGCTTAGAACATGCTTCCAATTTTTTTTCCCCTTGATTTTCCCCGTGGAAATATTTCTGGAAGAAGCTGGCCATAGCTTTTGATGGAAGAACAAGGAACTAGGTAAACTGCTTGCCCTTAATAAGTCTTCAGATTTTTAAACTATACTTTTATCCTTGAGAGATAAAAATGCTCTCCTGGAACTTAACACAGTAACTTATATCATTGATGGTTTTGTTTTGTTTTTGCCATACTCATTTTCCTTTGAGTACTTAGAAAAATGTCTGTCGTGGCTCAGCAGATTTCCGGGATCTTACTATGGAGTGTTTTTTTCTGGCTTCAATCTACTGGGAATTGATTGCTAAAGGACTGGGGTTTTCATCTCAAATCTAGATTTCAAAAGTTTTATGTAGCACTGGGAATGGTGGGGATACCAGTGCAGAGGTGATAGGGTATGGCAAATAGAAAAGGGCACCGGTATTCTTGCTTCATCACCTCAGTTGGAATGTGAATTTAATCGATTTTATTACCAGTGGAACTGAAAAAGAGGTTTCATTGACAACAAAAGTCTTGAAGCTAAAATTTCATTTTAGCTTAATTTTAGTTGAGCCCAGGAGTGGTTTCTCATAAAAATGAATTTGTTCTGACTTGATCTAGTGGTGTTGGAATGGCCAAGACTCAGGATCCCATACTTGGCTATTTTCATCCAGAATATGTCCAAATGTCACACATTCCAAGAAAAGGAAAAGTGTGAGATAAAAAGGAACATGTATCTCTCTGGCCCCTTGAAGTTGTAGGTAGTAACTACCCATGGCCTCTGCCCCAGAAGCCTGGAGATATATTCAAAAGGAGTATTTTTAAAACTCCACAGGTGAGTGCATTTGCCAGAAATACAAGCAAGGTTGCATGATTTATGCCAAAACCTCAAATGCAACATCTCCCATCCTGAACTTCCATGGTAACTCCTCATCAATCTTAATCCTTGTTTTACTCATCCTTATGTTGAAAAACTTTATTTAAGAGGGCAAAGGACAGAAAGAGTTCCCCACTCATTTCCTATTTTCCTAGGTGATTAAGTTCTCATTCAGTACCAGAGAGAATGTTTATTCCAAAGCTGCCCGTTTTATAATATGGCTCCAGGATATCCACCTACATCTGTGCAAAGGGTAACACTGACCAGCTGGTGGGAGTGCAGCAGTAGCTTTCACTGGAAAACAGCTCGAGGCATGCCTACTCTCTGAGACTGAGTCCTGCATCTGCTGCCGCCCCAGGTTATCATCAGCCTGACCTCTGAGCTATGCTTGGACAAGCCTGCTGCCCCTGACAGCGCTCATTACGTATGACAGCAGTTGCTGTTTTTGATACCTTGGTATGAAGTCTAGCCAGATCATTTGCATAATGAAGGCCACATATTGTCAATTCTTGTCTAAGTGTGTACCTGTTCAGCTGTATCATCCAAAGACCAGGATCACCAAGCTGTTACGCTGGCAAGGAACAGATGTGCTTCTGAGCCTCAATCAAAACCAAAGTGAACCAATTCATGACTAAGGTTTTCCACTTGTTTCCCGAGGCACACCTTTGTTTCTCCTCTCTTGCCCTTATATCTTATACTCAATCATTTTATTCATTTTCTTGGCACTGTTTCTGCTGTTTTTCTTGCTTCCCTGACTGCCTCCTTCCCTTGGTTTCTATTACAAATGAATCCAAATCCAATTTATCTTCCAAGTTTTAGCATGTCTTTACTTAGTTTATGATGATTTGTTTGTTTCTCGGTGTTGATTTTAAACACCTTAATCTTAATGTAAACTTTTTAGTTTTTTTTTTCCCTTCAGGTTTCTATGTTTAATTTTGTTTAGAAAGGAAGTCCTGCCCATATGATAAAATCAACTTTTATTTTCTTCTGCATTGGGAATCTATTTTGATATAAAGGGTGATGTAGTAATCTAGTTTTATTTACTTTTTTGTTTCTCTAAATGGCTAACTAATTATCTGGGCATCATTTATCACATAATCCATCTTTCTTTACTGCTTCAAGCACCGTCTTTATTTTATGCTAATTTCCCATGTAGATTTGGGTTTGTCTGTGGGTTCTCCTTATGAGTCTATGGATTGATCTCTCTACCAGCACAGTCATTTTCATCATTTTGGCTTAAATTTGTTCTTTTATGCCTTTGTCCGACGTATTTAGCCTTTGTCCTGCATATTTACTGAGGGCCTCCTGTGTAACTGGCATTCTTCACTGTGTTGGATAGTTCTGCGTATTTTTTATTGTTCGTTTCAGGTATTTCTTTTTTTTTTCTTTTTTAAATCATAGATGGTATATTTTCCCCACTATATTTTGCCACTTATTTTTGTATTCAAGAACTACTGATTTTTGTGTATTAATTTTTAGCTAATGATTATGCTGGTTCATCTTGTTGTTAGCAGTCGTTTTTTATTTGACCTTAAGGCTTTCATATCTAGGTAGACATATCTATCTATTATTTGAAAAAAAATGTAATTTACTTCATCTTTTATGGTTTTGATTTTCTTTCTCTTGCCTAATCACATGAATTAGCAATTCTAGAATAACCTTGAGTAATGATGTTGATAACAGTTATTTTACTTCAGTGTCAGATTATAAGGAGATGTTTTTGGTGCTTCACCATAAAAGTCTTGATTTCAGACATAAAACTTTCTTTCACAAAAAGTAACAAACCTATCAATTTTTATTTTGAATTTTATTACCATGAAGCTGATTTAATTATTGCCCTTCTTGACTATGACTATAATATATTGATAGATTTCTTATGTAAACCATCCTGTCCCCCTTTCATTTAAAATATATCTTAGGTTAAGTCATGAGGAAGTGAATTAAGTAGATGATTACCACTAACCCTATTTTGGATTTTTCAAAAACTGAGTCCAGAATGTTGGCCACAGATTCCAATATCTCTCCCTCTTCCTTTGTCTAAATGAGAAACAAGCAAACAAATAAAAACTATGCATGTGAAAAAAAAACCTATGCATGTGTAGCAATAAAATTAAAAAATTAAAAGGCACAGTGTGAAGGATGTGACATTTATAGCCTTGCACAGTAAAAGATGTGAATTTATAAGCTTGCCAGTTTACAATATCTCACTAGAATTCAACGGAACATGGGGCTCAGATTTGACTCCCCTATCACTAAGACTCAACAACTAAGCAAAAGCATTTCAAATGCATGTTACCTTCCTTGAGCTTACCTCAAAAATAAACTTGTTTTGAATGATTATTTAATCAGTGTAAAAGCAGACCAGCTGGCGCTGGCCTTAAACCACATCACCATAGGGGTCACTTACAAAGCATTCTCGTCTGGTGCCCCAACAATGAAAACCTCAGCTGTATGGAGGTCTTGGAGGCAGCAGAGGAGAGCTTCTGTGCTGGACACCATACAGCAGACTGCCTAAAATCTTCTTTGGTCATCTCTTTCTGCCCCCCAGATCACTCATGGTGGTTATCCAAGGTCAGTCCCTCTCCCCAAAGCCCCTTCTCTCCAGTGTCTTCAGGGCAGGGCTGTTTTCCCATTGGTTCCTCCTCATCAGCCTGACCCAGCAGCCTCTCTGCTGCTTTCTTCCAAAACTCTGTTTCCTACCACCTTTGGAAAAAACTTGAGGGTTTTTTTTTTAAAGATTTTATTTATTTATTTGACAGACAGAGATCACAAGTAGGCAGAGAGGCAGGCAGAGAGAGAGGAGGAAGCAGGCCCCATGCAGCGCAAAGAGCCCGATGTGGGGCTCGATCCCAGGACCTTGGGATCATGACCTGAGCCGACGCAGAGGCTTTAACCCACTGAGCCACCAGTTTTTTAAGAGACATAGTTCCTGCCATAGTTCTAGCAAATAAAGCTTGTTAACACTTTAAAATTATACCACTGCTATCCCAGCCACACTTCTCAGGGCTTAAGGATGAACAGAGGTGAATTTCCACCTTATAAGTAGGAGTCATCAGAGAAAAAGAAATCCTCTCAGAGGAAGGAGGAATTTCATACCAACACCTACTCATGCTCCTTCCTTCCTGGGAACACTCAAAAGTTTTCATTGATGTCTTGATAGGTTATTTGTATAGAAATGATCTTGATCACATAAAAGCGTTGATTCTAGAGGCTGGCCATGGAGGCAAAGATACAGATTTTAAATACAGAATTCTGTTCAGTGTTATCTTTTCCAATCCATTGATGAATCTCTTGCAAATCAATGTTATTTTTATGCAAATCAATGTAGGATTATCCTTACATTTATGCACAGACTATTTGGAAATTCCTAGTGGAGTCCTCTGAATTTTAAATGAAAGATGTAGTTTGTGAGATCATTTGAACCCTTGGGCATTTAATTAACTGACTTATTTTCTTGTCAGGAACTCATAACTGAAGATAAAAGTTGCAGAAGAGAGTCAGCTTGGATTTTTTTTTTAGATCCTATCGTATCCAAGCAGAAACAGAAAAAAGAAAAGAGAATTTTTCTACTAATGTTTCATCAGTTGAGGATTTTCTGCTGTAGAGCAGAAACTATAGATAAGTTGTGAAAAATACGGATTAAGGAGGAGTTGGGCTGAGGAGGTGAATTTTTTTGAATAGTGGAGTTCTCCTCCTACTTGCCCATTCTAGAGAAGCAGTTTCCCTTTTCACTGGAGTTTGGTTTCTAAAGAACAAGGCTTCCTAAGCAAACAGTTTACCATCCCTCCCCATGAAAGTGATTTCATAATAGGAAAGGAGTTCCAATATGTCATGCTGGGTTTTTTCAAGCAATGAGAAGAAATGGTTTATTATAGTGAAACAAAAATTAAGGTATTAAAAGTGGAGACAGGGGGCACCTGGGGGGCTCAGTGGGTTAAAGCCTCTGCCTTCGGCTCAGGTCATGATCTCGAGGTCCTGGGATCGAGCCCCGCGTCGGGCTCTCTGCTCAGCTGGGAGCCTATTTCCCTTCCTCTCTCTCTCTCTGCCTGCCTCTCTGCCTACTTGTGATCTCTGTCTCTGTCAAATAAATTAAAAAAAAAAAAAAGTGGAGACTGGAGATCTCTGAGTGCAAACTTGGCTGTTTTCCCAGACATGTTGTTTATTCTCCACTTGTGGAGCATCTATTTCTGTAGCTCTATCAAGGAAGTGAGAATCAAGTTTTACTCTAAATATTGCTGTTCTTATGTTAGCCAGGTTTAAAAATGGAATCGTAGGAATAGAAAGGACTTCCAGGGTATTTTCATTTCTAGACATTCCCACATTTCATAGTAGCCCTTCCTAAATTCTTCCCCAGTTGTATCCTGTTTGCCAAATAATAAAATCTTAGCATACAAAGAGGCTCCAGATGTCAGCTAAGTCAGTAATTCCAAACCAGAATGGTAAAATGATGGATTTCTATCATTGGCCCTAAGAGAAGAAAGGTTTTGTGGGAAAGGGCAAGAGAGGACAAGAATTCACCCAGTGGTCCGAAAATAGACTTGTTTGGACCAGGGGTTCACATACTCCAGGTGCCTGGGTAGCTGCTCATCAGATCACCTGGACAGCTTGTTAAAAGTCCAGGTTACAGGACGTCTGGGTGGCTCAGTGGGTTAAGCCACTGCCTTCAGCTCAGGTCATGACCCCAGGGTCCTGGGATCGAGTCCCGCATGGGCTCCTTGCTCAGCAGGAAGCCTGCTTCTCTCTCCGCCTCTGCCTGCCTCTCAGCCTACTTGTGTGCTCTCTCTCTCTCCTTCTCTCTGACAAATAAATAAAAAAAAGATTAAAAAAAAAAAAGTCCAGGTTACGGACTCTCCTAGTTCTACCCTAGATCCTAATCCAATAGGCCTGTATTGCTAGAGAGCTCCTCTGATTTCGGATTCTGTGCTAAACCAGCATTCCCCTCTCCTGGCCAAACTGGAAAGCCTTCCTGTATATCTAGCCTAGCTCTGCTTATATGCTTCTAATGATGGGGAGGATCGCAAGGGTGGGGCTGGGGGTCTGTTACCTAATGAAGCAATCTCTTTTTCAAGCAATTTTAATTATTACAAAAACTCTCCCATAAATTGAAATCTGCCTCTTCTTGACTCTCATTCATTGGCTTAGTTGTGCACTGTAGGTCAACAGACAACAAATATGTTAAGTCTCTAACAGATTAATTCTGAGTGTTTGTTGATCAGATGTCATGTTTCCTTTCTTTTAAAACAAAACAGAACAAAACAAATCGTGATTCTCTGAAATCAGGAAAAGGGCCTGGAACACTTAACCAAGACTTTTAAGCCCCACACCTTGATCCATACTCCAATTAAATAGCCAACTATAGTTCATTATGAATTAAAACTTGCTTGATCAAAATGTTTTCCCTGTCCCACCCTTAATGTATAGTAAAGATCTTCCAGGAGGCCTCAGATGGCATGTCCCACGCTATCCATGCTGTTGTTTGCTGTTTGTCAAACCTCTTGTGTAAAATCAAGAGGGAAGTTCCTGACAGGTTTTATGGCTTAATGATGCAAAATCAGCATTGTCCCCTGACTCCCTCTGTGTAAGAAACTCAGGGGGAATAAAAAGGACATTGCTTTGACTGAGAATTGAAGAAGGTGAGGGGCCCAGTTACATCCTTCACAAAGACTTAATCATTTCATTGCTCCAGAATCCGGAGGGTGCTTTTCCCTGTTAATGCCAACTCCTTACCATCTTCATCAATATCTAATCAACTGTTAGGGGACACACCTGGGTGGTCAAGTATCACTAAGCCAATTCTTAAAAAAAAAAAAAAAAGGATTCAGCTAAGGTAACAAGCATCTAATTGAGTGCTATTACTTTAAAGAAGTCCCTTTTTGGAGGCCATGTACTTATTTTAAAGAGATAATGTTTCTGAGAGCATATTAGGAGTCTTTTTTGTTGTTGTTGGTTGGTTGGTCTTCAGAGACAGCTTATAATAAAAGAATATTTATCTTATCACTTCATAATTCAGCTGTGTTTTGGATTAACGAAAACGTCTTCTAGACTATTCACCCACTTTGTTGATCAGTTTGGGTTCCAAATGACTTTTAGCTGCTTTCAGTAACTTTCTTCATAGGCCAAAGATTTACCACCTTTGGAGATACGCAAAATAATATTTCACAAATTCAGGCCAGCTTAGTGAGCTTTATTAGTCTTCCTCCACTTAACTTCTTGCCTCTTCTTGCCAGGCTTTCCCCCTGTGTTCTGTACTATAATACCCTGTTTGCCTTGACATGTGGGATTTGCTGTACTCAGAATGTTCATCTCTATTCTCTTATTTTACTTATTACTTATATTACTTATTGCTCTTATTCTCTAATTTTACTCTTCTTTTAGATCCTGGCCTAAATGTCACTTTGCAAGGGAAGAATTTTACCATATGGTTCCAACTTCTATTACTAAACTTTCATTTCAGATTATCTTCTGAAAACATTTTTATCACCCTTCCTCCAATAGATCACTAGCCTCACTGCTTTGGGTCTTAGGGGATGTTAGAGCTGCAAGAGGTCCCTTGCTTCTGCAGAACCCACTGAGACCTGAGCTGAGTGACAAGCCTGGTAGCTGTGGATTTTACCCAGGAATGAATAGCACGTCTTGTTTTCTACTAACATTTCTTCCTTTTCCTCTCCCCTTTGTCTTTTACTCTTTTTACATCTCAGCATGTATACCACCTCCTCAAAGACCCTTTCACTGATTTCCCACAGAGTGAGGTCCTCTACCCCATCATGTATACTCATAGTACCTGTGCTAATTCCATCAGCTGCCATGTAACATGGGGCTTGCCTGTGCAGTTGTCTGGTGGCTTGTTACTACAATATGAATCAGCTCCTCAAGAAGAGGAACTGTGTCTTACTGACCTGTGAACCCCAGTTAGGTACCAGATAACCGCTCAGTCAGTGATTGCTAAATAAATAGCTAAATGGACAAACAGATGGATGGACTGGTCTAAGAGAAGCTTGAAGAATTCTGGGTGAACACAATCTGCCTTGTCCATTTTGCCTTTTGGGTGGTTTCTTACCTTTTTCTCAAAAGTGTTATGTTAGAGATCTCTACTCTTGTGGCAAGGTGGTGTTAATTGCTTTTATTTTTATTTTTTAAATCTCTTCCAGGTCAGAAGATTCCCAGGGAATACTGACAGTAAAATCCCCAAGCTGAGCAAGGAAAGGGACATCATTGATGCATTTAGTTTCTCACACTTGAGACTGAAAGTTGCCCTATTTTTCAGTTGGTAGGTTGGCTGGGAAATTTTAAAATCTTATCCAAACCTCACTCTTGACATTGTTGGCCTTAACATGAAATGTTATAAGGTTCCTATCTCTCGGGACTGTGAATTCACTGGAAGCGGCATCACATTCTTGTGTTGGAGACTGGTATGCAACATTCCTTCTGCTCTTACAGTGCCTAAAAAAAAAAAAAAAGGAAAAGAAAAAGAAAAAAAATCCGGTATTTTCTCATTGGCAAGTACTCTCCTGTCAGCCATGGTCTTCCCAGGGGTTGCATTCTTCTTGTATGAGTTTGGCATTCTTTCAGTTACGTTTGGATGGTGAGTCATAGGGACCCAACGCAGTATAGAGGGAATATACAGACCTGACATTGAGCATATGGTCTTAAACACCTGGATTTATATTTTACAGTGTGACTAAAGGGGCTCAAGGCACTTTCCAGTTAAAGGTACTTCTGCATTCCATTATGGGCAACTTTGCACCACCTCCACAGAGAAAAATGAAATGGAGCTTGGGTCTTTCCCATTTATTCATACCTGATATCTCTTCCAAATTGACTTCCATGCAACATTTTCTCATATTTAAATGATGGTGCATGGTATATTACAGATTAAATTAACTCAACGGAAGGACAGTATACCAGCGAGAAAATGACATATACAGAAAGCTTATGATTCTGAAGCAATGAGTAATTTCTTGGGTGGTTTTTGGGCATTAGCCTCATGATTTTAGTCTCACCTCCATGAGTCCCATAAGTTATTTCAGAAAATAAACCTTAGTATACATCTCCAGTTTTACTTCCTAGGTCTCCTTTTGGGCCTAGGAACTGTCTGTCTTCCACTAAACTGTAAATTCCAGAAGAACAGAGGCCATATTTATTTACCTGGAGTCTAGAACAGTGCCCAGCACTTTGTAAGCACTCATAAATAATTGATAAATGAATAAAACCAATGAATGGTTAGCATCTACTCAATTGAAAGAAAGCCCATAGAATTTCTTTTGAACCTCTATTGTTGTTCCACAGCAGGATTAAGAGGAGGCCCACAGAGCTCTGCACACTTGGATTGGGACCCTCTCTAGGCCCCCAAGCTCTGTGCTGGATATTCCTTTTTATCTCACCACTTCATACTGCCTGAGGGCTAAATGCAGTAAGGCACTGTGGTCAGAACTGAGCTTACCCTCGTGGTATCCCACCTCTCTTCACCTCTCATGGCTCCATATATTCCTCAGTTGTACTCCACCACACATCATTTCCCAATCAGATCCCCTAAACCCTTCTTCCGGTCTTTGTTCTCACAGTCAAGCCTCAGGAAAGTCTCCTACATACACAATCTTTTCCCCCATTACTCTCTTCATTAGCTTGTCCTAACTGAAATCCAGATCGCCTTTGTAGACACCACTTCTCCCACAACTTTTCAAGTGAAGTTAATTTTTTTTCTCTCGTAACCATGGTATTGGGGATGAGATGTGTGTCCTTGATTCTCATTGTTTTTTCCAAATACTATTAACCTTTCCATTAAAAATTGTCGGAAAGGGGTACCTAGCTGGCTCAGTTGGTATAGCATGTGACTCTTGATCTCAGTGTTGTGAGTTTGAGACCCATGTGAGGTATAGGGATTACTTAAAAAAAAAAAAAAAAACCTTAAAAATGAATAAATAAATAAATATTCTCAGAAAACACTTGTCATTTGGTTCTATAAGCATCACCCACATGTCTTTAAGTTTTAGGTCTCGCCTGGTTTTTTGTTTTTGTTTTTCAGTAAAATGTTTAGTCTCTAGCTTACTCTGTTTTTCCCTACCTATTGCTCTTGCCAGAATGCCTCCATATCCCCTGAGATAGTCCATCCTAGAATCTAGGAGAGAAGGCAACAAAAGAAGAAACAAGTAATTGCAGAGAACGTAAGAGAAGGTTAACAGAAAGTAGTGGTGTAGACATGGGAGAAGACGTTGGGAAGGCGTGTGGAGGAGACGGTACTTGAGTGTGGGGGACACAGACACTTCAGTGTAGCTTGAGGATTGATGTGAGAGAGAAGAAAAGAGAGAAGACTCTGGAAAGGTGGACAGCGGCCCAGTCTTGGAGGACGTTAAATGTTGTGGTAAAGAGTTTAGACTTTATCCTGTATGCAGTAAGGAGATTTTGTGAAGTTTTTTTAAGCACCAAAGCTCACATTTTAGACAGTTCTCTCTGGTAAGGAGACCACTTAGGAAGTCCAGAGATGAGTCCTAAACTTAAGCAATGGGTGAGGGGAGTGAAAATGAGAGTCTTCAAGTAAGTGTTAAGGGAGATGAATTATTAGGTCTTGGTGACTAGTTGGATGGAATAGTTACCATGACTCATCTGAGTCAGGGCCTCTAAAGTGTTTAATTGGCAGTATTAACTGGAAGGAGCAATATTTAGTGTTTACTGAGCATGTATAATGTGCCAGATCCATTAAAAGAATTTTACCTCAATCTAATACTACTAACAACTGTGTTAAGTAGATATTATTAGCCCTGTTTTACAGGTGAGAAAACTGAGACACAGAAAGTTTGAGTAATGTGTCCATGGTTTTACTACCAGTAAGTGGTAGAGCTGGCCATCAAACCCAGGCGATTGGCTCCAAAAACTCATATGTTTAACCACTCAGCTAACAAACTATTATTATTTCTATCTTAATACAACTAGATTTCTTGAGTTAGTTTCCAGACATATTTTGGGGCCCTGAGAGTAAGGCACGGGACAGATGTGGGCTTGGGTTTTTGTTTGCTTGTTAGTTTGTTGGAGGGAAGTATAGATAAATGCTATAGAATGCAAGTCTGAGTGGGGTCTTGCAGCAAGGGCTGTGGTCAGATGAAAGCACGAATGACTAAAGGCATTGAGTCTCAGTAAGGGAAGGCCAGGGCTCGGCAACAGGGAAGGCAGACTTCAAAGACAGAAAAGGTATGACTTTACTGTGAGGGCTCTCTGGCCCCTCCAGTAATTTGGTGGGCAAAGCAAAGAATTGGTCCATTTGGTTGTGATAGATGTTAAATACCCTATGTATCTATGTGCATTGGGAGACCTAGAGGAACACCTAGAATGCCAGTCACTTCTCTTGTTGGACACATGCATAATGACTGCATCCTCTATGGATAGACAGTAGCATGTTAAAGACGTGCAGAAATGATCAGGGTTACAAATGCCTTAGATCATAAAGTATGATAATGTCCACACATTGCTGAGTTAGGAATGTTTCAGTCTTAGTTTCACACTATTTTCCATTCTACTTGCCAATAGCAGGTTTACCATAAGGCAGGAAGGACCTAGATAGATTAGATCACCTACTGCTTTGGGATGAAAATGGAAAAACATGAACCTCAGTGCATTCCTTGGAGGTCAGAAAGTCAGTACTTGTTGGAACAAGAGCAGAAGGGAATTCCCAAGCTCTTGGCAGAAAATAGATTTGCCCATCTGAAACTATAATTCCGGTGCTTGCAGCATTATATTTCACTCTGTTTTAAAGTATGGATATTGGGGGCACCTGCGTGGCTCAGTCATTAAGGGTCTGCCTTTGGCTCAGTTCATGAACCCAGGGTCCTGGGATCCAGCCCCACCTCTGGCTACTTGCTCAACAGGAAGCCTTCTTCTCTGTCTCCCAATCCCCCTGCTTGTGTTCTCTTTCTTGCTGTCTTTCTCTGTCAAATAAATAAAATCTTTAAAAAATAATGTATAGATATTATTTAGAATGAAAAGAAAGGATAAGCAGAATAATTAGCACCCAAACTAAGGAAACATGAGTTAGCATCTGAGATTATGCCTGGAAAGAAACAAAGATCTGAGAAGCTGCTCTCAGGTTCATTGCCCTTTGCTCCTGGAAACCTGTTTCTGAGAGCCAGAGCATTATAAGCAGGTTTGCTGAGAAAGAACCATCAACATTTCAACAGCGTCAGAAAACCAGATTGGGGTTTAATTTTAAAGTAAGTCCTTTAACCCACCTAATAAGTGCCAAATGAGAGGGAATTCTTTTTGTTTGTTTGTTTGTAGGTAGGCACAGCATTTTTTTTCCTTTTAAATCTGGTACAGTTAACATACAGTGTTATATTAGTTTCTGGTATACAACATAGTGATTCAGTGATTCCATACATTACCCAGTGTTCATCGGAATAAGTGCACTCTTACTCCCCTTCACCTATTCCACCCATCACCCCACCCACCTCCCTTCTGGTAGCCATCAGTTTGTTCTCTGTAGGTAAGAGTCTGTTTTTTATTTGTCTCTTTTCATCTTTGTTTGTTTGTTTTATTTCTCAAATTCCACATATAAGTGAAATCATATGGTATTTGTCTTTCTGTGACTGACGTATTTCACTTAACATTACATCCTCTAGATCCATCTATATTGTTGCAAGTGGCAAGATTTCATTCTTTTCAAATAAGAGGGAATTTTTACCTTTCAGCCAACCATACTGAAAACATTAAAAGCCCAAGAGATCTGAAGTTGAAGTGCATAAGTCTCCTCTTGCTGTTGTCACATAATATCTGACAGGGGATTTAGAACATCACTAGTGACAAAATCTTAATCCATATCTTCTAAATATGAGTCAACTGTCATAAACACATACTCCATCTTAGTCTGGCCACAGAACAAAAATGAGGGGAAGGTCAGTGTAATGTACCATGAAGCAGCTGAGCTACCTGTGTACTACTGTGTTTACCTCTGAAGTTGACATCTTAAGGTGGGCACTAATAAATTCAAACATATATGAAGGAAAGTAACAAAAATGATCAGAGACTTGGAAGTAACTTGTGAAGGAAGCAATGAAAGACAATGAGAACTCTTGGCCTCAAAGGAAAAAAAGGAAGAATTGATGTGATTCCATGTTTGAAGAAATATCATGTGAGAAAAACAGACAAGCTTATTTTTGTTGGTCTATAGGGCAGAGGTATGGTAGAAGTTTTAGAGAGGCAGATTTAAACACATGATTAGAAAGAGTAATAATTGAAACTTTTCACTTGTGGAATGTCTTCTATTCTGAGGTAATGGATTGGGAACAATCAAGGAAAAGCTGTCATGGATATTATCAGGGTAGGGCTTATACACTGAGTACAAATTATACAGTTCTGGATCTCAAATTCTGGAAACTTTTCCTTCAAACTACTTAACCCCAGGATAGCACTGTATAAAAGAGAGTGTGGTTGCAACTATGTAGGGATTGCTAATGTAAATTAGGTGGCCCTATTTCCTGGAGAAGGTAAGATTTGACTTGCAACCTGAATGGCCAAAAAGGGGGTCAGCTATGTGATAATTGGGAGAGGACCTTTCTAGGCAAGAGAACAGCAAGCACAATCACTCATGAAGAGCAGTAAGACTCTGGGGACCAGAGCCTAGTACGTGTGGAAGGGGAGAATAGTGAGGAGGAAGTAAGAAAGCGTGTGTGGACTAGATTGTGAAGATTTTTGTAGGCTCTAAAAATAAATTTGTGTTTGTTATCAGTGCATCTGAAGTCATTTAAGGAAGGAAGTAATACAGTGGGATTGTCCTTTCGAAAAAATCTTTTGGCTTCTGTGCACCAAATGGATGGGAAGGAGGCAGATGAAGCCAGGAAAAGGGTTGTAGGCAATTGCTGGATGCAGACATGCAAAAATAAATCAAAATAGCTTAATGAACATGTTAGGTCAGTTGTTAACAAGATCTACCATAACACTGTACTCATAGAATAAATAAGTACTTGCTGATGAATTAAGTGTCTGGAATTGATTGAAGCCAAGTCCCACCCTGCCCCATGAACTGTATTCTTTTTTATTTGGCTCTTGGATAATGAAATGAATGGCGAACACTATGTATACATTCATATTTTGGAAAACTCAGAGAATCACTGTCTTGTGAGAGAAGTAATGTTCAAAACAGGGATATGGGTATCCTCAATGGGTTCCTGTTCAACTAAAAGAAAATCCACAAACACAGAGGAAGCAGAAGGGGTTGGTAGGAAATATAGCAGAAAGAAATTCAAGAGTCATGGTCTCTTAAGTCCCCTGCTACTAATGCTGCTTATATTGGTGTAGTTATTTAATCTAAAGGTGGCGTCTGTCTTCTGTCCCAGCATTGCCTCCACTCCTCTGCACCCCTTCTAAAGGCTCTGTACTATCTGGTTGGCTTTGGGCTCAAAGCCTCTGCTTACAGCAGAGGGCCTCACCTTCTCTCTCTTGGATGCCCAGAGCAGTGGTTCTCAGTCTTTAGCTTGCATCAGCATCATCTCAAGGCCTTTAGCTTGCATCAGCATCATCTCAAGGCCTATTAAAACACAGATAGATGGACCCCATCTCCAGGGTTTCTCATTCAGCAAGTGGAACTCATAGATCATTTATGTCTATTCTCAGGTGATGCCAATGCTTCAGGTGTGGGAACAATGCTTAAAGACTCACTGACCTATAGAAATAGAGTGACAGATGGGGGATGAGAGAGGAGATGGTGGTGAATAAAGCCAGCACCTGCCTGCTGCACTTGTGCAATAGGTATAACCAGATAAAACCAAGTTACCTTGAACTTCAAGGCATCTTAAATGGGGAAAAAGTCAAAAGGAGGAATTACAGCTGAAAGAATGGAACATGAGGAAGGGCAGAACTACCCTCTGCTTGGAGATGGCTCGAGCTTTGGGGTTCTGGGATGACTGCATGGAATCAAATTTCACAGGATTTTTGAGTTTCAGATGTTAGGAGCTTCTTTCTCTTTCCTCTAGTCCAGTATTTCTCTATCTCTGCCATTCACTAGAGCCACTCAAGGAGTTTTT
>RCUC01125739.1:0-26800 GCA_003697995.1 Taxidea taxus jeffersonii | reverse complement strand
GGGGGGGCACCCCGGGTAGGGGGTGTCTCTACAGGACCGACATCTAGTTCAGGGGCAGCGAACTATAGCCTGCCCTCGGGCCACGTCCGACACCCCGCCTGTGAGCTGAGAATGGTTTGACATCTTTACATGATTTAAGAAAAATAAATAAAAGCTTATTTCATGACACATGAAAATTCTATTAAATTCAAATTTTGACGCCCACAGATGCGTTTTATGGGAACTCGGCCATGCCCCATTGTTCGGGTATTGTCTGCGGCTGCCTTTACGCCACAAGGGCCAGAGCTGTGCGGCCGAGGCAGGCGGCGCTGGGCGGGCAGTGATGAAGCCCAGCTGAGCTCTGGGCAGAGGTTTACCAGCCTCCGGTCTGGCTCCACCCAAAATCAAGGCAAGGTTCTCAGGGACTGCACTGAGCCTTTCTGGTCTTTCCCCCAGGGCAATGGCTCTTCAGGGGCAAGTTTCCCCCTCCCCCTCTCTGGGGACAGAGGGAGTTGACACGGCTCTTGGGGAGGGCGGGGACGCCCAGCACCCCCACCACACAGGGCGGCCCCCTGGCTGCACACGCTGCATAGAGAGAGCCAGCCTCGGGCCACGGTGCCGAGCTTGAGAAACCCTGCCAGGAGGTCCAGAATAAGTTAAGAGAAAGCAAGAGAGGCTGACACCTCACGGGGCGTGCTCAGGGTGTGATGTCAGGCGGCGAGGCGACCACTACCACCTCCTTCACAGACGAGGAGCCGGGCTCCACCACAGCCTGTCCCGGAACCAGCAGGACACAGCGAGGCAGAGGTGGTGCGGGAGTCGGAGTCCGTTTTGGCAAGTTCCACCTTTCTCCTTCCGCTGTACGCAGCACTGGTTTTTGAAGACAGTTGGGTTCCCGAAGATACAGGGGGGCCAGCTCTTCCCTCTCTGATCCGGCTCTCCCGGGAGTGTGGGCATGGTCTTGGCTGGGTTCTGTGAGGCTGAAACAGGAGCAGCCTGTGTGCCCATGTGGCCTCAGAGGGACTGTCAAGCAAGGCATGGGGCTGGGGGCCCAGTGGGAGCTAAGGGGTTGGGGGCTAGGGATACAGGACTTCCTAGGAGACCGTACAGTCTAGAAAGAATCCATTTCTTAGGAAGAGCCTCGCAGTGGGTATTTTAATAATTATATTCTTAAGAGGAAGCACTATTGGTCAGCGTGTAAGCTAACGTAAGCGCAATGTTCCATAAGTCGGAAAGCCAACCATTGAGCTCACTCAACCAAGAAGCAGACAACACAAGCTGGCCTGCAACAACCCCTACAATTACCAGAAAAATCTCTTAGAGAAGAGGAAAGTCATTCTGTAGAGGGCTGGCCATGTAAACCCACCCAGAGTAACAGGACCCCTCCTGGGACAGGGAGGCAATGTGGAGAGTCATTCCAGATAAGACATTAGTAACCACAGAAGTGAAAAATGTAGCGTTGTCAAGCTATAAAAGACCTCTATGAGATTTAAAAGCTGCTGTAGCTGCTGGTGATTCACAGACCTGTACCCCTGAGGCTAATAATACATTATATGTTAATAAAAAATAAAAATTAAAAAAATAATAGAATTAATTAATTTTTTTAAAAGCCACTGTAGTTGCTAAAGGGAGGTCAGCAACATCTAAAAAGTTATGATGGTTGGAAAGCATTGCTCTCTGGCCGTAAGCAGCCTGTCTGGAAAGAGGCGGGAGGACGTGAGGGAGTGGCCGATGCAGCTGCCCCCACACACCCACCCCTGCTGCTCCGTGGGGAGATCGTGTGTCCGCAGCATCTGTCCGAGCCGTGTGAACAGGCTCCCGCTGCATGAGTCAAGTGTGTGCCTGGCATGACTGCACATCACAGAGATGCATGTGACCACGAGGACAAAGACACAGGAAGGACCGAGTTGTCTGGGGTTGCTCAAGATGAGCTTCGCGAGAGACAGTACAATTTAAGCTGGGGCTTCAGGTATCAGGCACGCAGCATACGGCAATAAAGAACACGGCGTCTTTGGGCAGTAAGCCGAGCAGGATGAGCTCAGTGGCTGGGGCCTTCCACATCAGGACATCCCAGGCTATACGGGATCTTGGGTATCCTGCAAGGAACCCAGCTTTGAAGTCAGACACAACGGCTAGGGGGCAGGAAAGCAACCAGCTAGATCGGTGTCTTAGACAAATGGCCCTCCTGCATTTGTAGCACGTCTGGAGGCTAGAAGGCCTAACGAGGCATGGTGGGACGGGGTCATGTGTTAGACATACCTGGCTGGTGGACTTGACCTCACGACGTCTCCAACCTCATGATCTGAGGGGGAAAGGGGGATGACCGTCTTATCTTCTAGGAGCTATTAAGTAAAGTAGAAGAGATGCACAGGGGGCTGTGTCTACTTTGGGGCGGAGCGCATTTAAAATAATTGGGACCTTTCAGCTGGAGGTGCCAGAAATCCCCTGGAAAGCAGGAGCACATCTCAGAAATCAAAGCGCAGTGAGTGATGTAGATTTTAAGTCCACGGATGTTGGAAGACAGATGATGAGGTCATCGCATGAAAGGCGCCTGATGGGGTACTTTCCACATGGCAGGAGCTCAGGTATGGTGGCCGATGTCGCTGTAATCATTCCTGGGAGCAGCCGGCCCCCCCCTGCTCTGGAGGACAGTGAGGCCACAGAAGTGAATGACACGGCCAGTGGGAGCCCTCCATCCAAAGAAACTCAGCAGAAACCAACAGTTCAGAGACAAAGCCAAAAAGAGGAATAAAAAACAAGAATCAAAAACATATGAGGAGAAACAAGAGAGAACAGGGTCTGAGGAGCCAGAGGAAGCAAGAATTTCAAAGGAGAGTGAATCAGTGTGAAGATAAGTGAGATAAAGGGTGAAGGGCACAGGCTGGCCTCGCAAGTTGGGAGGCTGCCCATGACCTTGGCAAGGGCCTTCGTTGTGAGGAAGTGCCCGGAGAAGAGGCTGCTACTGGGGATGGGAATGCAGGGGGAGGGAGCCCTGGGTGGGGAACCCCACGACAAGTCCCCCTGGAAAAGCTGAAGCCGATGGTCATTCGAAGGAAATGTGGGGCTTTTTCTGATGCCTGCAGCGCATCTACTTCTGCCATTTTAACTACTTGCTATCTGATATTTGATATTTGAGACCTACAATATGCTAAGGGAAGCTTTGGTTTCATGTTCTCATCCAGCTGCCTTTTTACTTTCCATTTTGCACACTGTTTCCATACATTCATTCTCACAGGAGGAAGGTGGAAGTTGGAAATGTCCAGGAGCATTCAAAGGCTGGGTTCAACAGAGAGCATCTCCTGATCGAGTCATGTCCTGACATGTCTTCCTTGGGTCTGGGTCTAGGGCTGAGCTTTTTCAAGACATGAAATTGGAGAGGGGTCCCTGAAACACTTTAAAACTTGCAATATCATCTTATATTTGTGTAGTTGGGTTTTAGTTCCTAACGGATTTTTATAGTCATTGTTTCTTCTCATTCTTACAATGACCCTAAGGGGGAAGAAAAGCAGATAAGCTTCTCCTCAGGTTCTAGACCAAAACAACAGTAAACAAACAAGCAAAATCCTGGAAGCTCTAATGAATGTAAGGACATTCTTTCCCATCCCCTATTCTTTCAAGTAAATTATCAGCGACAATGATGGCTTGAATCTTGATTTGTAAAGGGCCTAATAATATCTCATCCAGATATATTTCAATCACAGAGTGGGAAAGAGAGAGTGAGAGAAAGAGAGAGACCATGTGACAGTATTTTTTTTTTAAGATTTCATGTATTTATTTGAGAGAAAGAGAGAGAGAGAGAAAGACAGAGTATGAGAAGGGAGAAAGTCAGAGGGAGAAGAAGATGCTCCACGGAGCTGGAAGCCCGATGTGGGACTTGATCCCGAGACTCTGGGATTATGACCTGAACCAAAGGCAGTTGCTTAACCAGTTGAGCCATCCAGGCATCCAAGACCCTGAGCCAGTACTTTTGCCTGAATCAGCTCAGTCAGGTTGACCAGCACCCCAGCAGTTTCCAGTAGTGCCATGGTTCTGCTCCTGTGTGCTCATTAGAATCCTTTGGGGGCACTTTCTAAAAAGGAAGATGCCTGGGCCTTCCCCAAAACTAAACCAAACTCTTAAAAGACTGGTTGACCAGAAACATATAGGAGAGCACAGACTAAAATAGTAGAGCAGAAAAGCAAGAATGTATATCTAAACCTGTATTCTAAGGTACAGCAGGCAACATTGTGTAGGAAAAATAGTCATTAATGTATGTTTGCATACTTGAGGATATACCCTGTTAAAGTAGTTTAAAATTAAAATGTTGACATTCAATTTGAAAATAAGACACACACATACACACCATTAGCCGGAATCCCTATTCTCACGACAGGTGCACACATCTGCCTCCTGGAGGGTTACGGCACACGTGTACGAGCACATTAACAGACATTTACATGCTGATGTCATGAGCCCCATGGCATTATGACAAAATGCTATTCCCTGAATCACCTAGGTCCCCATTCCCTTAAGAAATGTCAGTAACCTCGAGTTTTTTGGCATACTAGGTATGTGCCTACTGCCTGCATGGTTCCAGCTGGGAGGCAGAATCCCAGAGGAGCTAAGACAGTCATCAAATAGTAACAGATTTCCAAGTTTTCTATAAAGACGGTGCTGGTGGCTCATAGTCATCAGGTTGTAAGCTTGGTGAGAAACATATCTGCCAGATGCTTCTTGTTGTCTACAAGCTGGCTGGCAAGCAGGAAGGATGAAGCTGGAGGTCAGAAAGCAGAGCCCACCTGAACTGGTCCATTCCAGGGGCATGCCAAGAACCCTCATCTGGTTGTTGCTCTGATACACTCCCCAGGTAAGGTTGCCAGGTAAAATACAGGACACCAGTTAAATGTGCATTTTGGTAAATAACAATCTCCAAATACTGCTTCACCTTTATCCGAAGTCTGAGTTTAAAGGGACATGCTGTACTTCCATTTACTAAATTTGTCAACACTCCTATGAGGGAAAGCTCCCATAACAGTTTCTACTACCCAAGAAACTTCAGATTTTTCCATATTTTTGTAACATTGACTAGCATCTATAAATATTTGGAAGATATACTTTCTGAAATAGTATTCTTCTCTTTTCTGCATCTATCATATCATTTCTAATTTTTCAGAGTAAGGACACGATGAACTATCCTTTAAGGTGTTAAGTCTTTCTTCCAAACACCACCACCAGTACCACCATGAGCGACCTATACTTTGTATATTAAATTTGCAACAGTCTCCATGAAACATAAATATTCAAAAAGTGCAGATTTAGCATTTGGATCCTTTCACCAAACCTCCAACCTTTCTGAATGCTCACTTTCAACTGAAAGCATCTCTAGAAAATAAGGATGTAAATCATATTATCGCTACTCATATAAAGGTGGCCCATTGTCGCCCTTCCAGAAAGCTACAGAAGATTTTTGTAATCTCAACTGCTCTTAAAAAAAATCTGTTTTCTATTATGAAAAATAATCTAAAAATAGTTCCACATAACACAAGGACAAAGCCATCTGTATGATCTCTCCAAAGAGCTCATGTTTCTATAGATTTTTATCACTGTCCAACTGTTCCAACAAGTTCTGAAATTTAAGAAAGTCATGTAGATTTGGCAGCTAAATCTCATTAAAGTATTAAATTTAATCACTAACATTGCAATTATTTTGTTATTCTTTTACATCATAGAAGGTTCAAATCAAATATGTATCAAAGTAAAGCACAAAACTGCACTAAAACTCATGGCAGACTTTTTTGAATGTCACATTAATGTTTCCACCAATAATCAATCAATAAAACCAAAATGCTGATGCAACAGAAAAATACCCAGCACTCCAGTACAACACAGAGAGAAACTGTGTATCTGGAAATGTTAACTCCAGTGTGTGTTTCACGAATAACTTCCAACAGGTGTAAATAACGCCAGGCCCCTCATTAGGACTGTCACATCAAAACTGGTGTATATTATCTTAAGTATCAAGATTTCACTCTAGAAGAATAAAGTCAATATTAAAATAAAAATAAAACTTGAACAGAAAATCATGAATGCAGTTAACATGATTTTTTTAAACTTCAGCCATCTAAAAGTCCAGAAAACAAAACAACTGACCTTTGCGTGGACACTCTCCATCGGGTCCCAGAGATCTCCGTTCAAGAGAGAAACACGGACGACTTCGTAAGCTCCCCCCCGGCCCCTTCTTCCAGCCGGCTGCATGGTGGGGGCTAACTTGCTTCCCAGGTTCACTCCTGCATCAAAAAGAAAACAGCCCGGTTCTTCATTCTTGTCAGGAAGACTCTGGCATCAGACACTCATGACATAAATGACTCAGTGAAAATATCTGGAAGCCAAAGGAAGCCAGGGAAACAGCATTATCTATTAAGTCACGCTCAAGGTTAGAAGTGATGAATACTCGTGTCAATCTATCCAAACAATTCTGTGACTTAAACAAAAGCTAATTTTCCCTTCAAGTCCTATGGCATGTGCTGGGTGATAATCAAAGTCCAAGTATATAATTCTGTCCTTCAACAAGCAACAAAAACCACACAAGTGGTGACTTTTGAAATGATGAATTTATGCTTTGCTTCAAATCAGCTCTCTCTTAAACATCTCAAGGCTTTAGCTGTATTAAGACTAAATCCATTTACTTAAGTCCCAGTGAAGCAGCTCAATACGATGCCAATTCTCCTCTCTGTACTTATGGAGGCTAATTTGATATGCCTCACTGAGTGATTCTATAGACAAAATTAATTGGCCAGTTCAGACTGACTAGACTGGTTTATGTAAAAAAATTAAGTCACTCAATAAACTATTATGTGATCTTGTTTCTTGGGGTCCTGTCGAACCAGTTAATGTCCCGACACAGGTTCAACTTAGCCCCATTTCCACAAACAATCCTAATGGAAAATATAACATTTTTTTTCTCTTCTGGACAGTGTATCGCTTTCCTAACAAGTCGGGTAATTTCTCTGGGATTGCTCTCCTATGAGGTCACGTTCCTGCTGTTTGGTGTGACCACAGCCTGTCCCTCAAGGTAAAGGATGGGAGCAGAGTCCCTCACATGTTATTCCCATTTCTTCAACCAGGACTCATAATTTTCAGGCCTGAGTCATAATAGCACAGTTTTAAGTTACTAAGGAGTTCACATTTATTGGGCACAAATGGTATTGAAATTTTAATCCTAGACATTTTATAGTTCCCCAAATACTTTTAAATCCACACTATTTTATCATTCTTGATGTGGAAGTCTGCAGCTCTGTTCAGGTTACAAAAGGATTACTCCTCGAGTATTAACTGTCTGACATAGCCGCTCCAGAAAAACTCAAGGTGGTCACAAAGCATTTGAAGCTCCCAGTTGTTGAGGGACCACGGGCACGGGGATGAGCAGAGTTAGGGATATGGCCAACGGCAGAGGAGGTGGGTGGGTCCACTGGCTACGAGGGGCCGGGACGAAGCGTTGTGGGGGCAGAGGACCATGAGCCACGTGAACAAGCAGAGGAGAGTGTGCAGGGCTCAGGCCTGGGACGAGCTGAGTGTTTCGGGATGAACCCGCATTCAAATGATGAGGCTTCTAGCGGTGTCACCAGAAGGGATTGGTGTGAGTTATGACATCTGCAGACACTGGTGGAGGGCCTGACAGAAGGGGAAAGGGCAGGTATCTGAATGGAAGAGGCCAAAGCCCTTCTCCTGGCTACAGAGGGGGCAGCCACTGGCAGCACGGAGATCATGCTAAAATGAGACCTGACCACCGGCTTGATTTCACAGCCTTCACTGGGCTCCCCAGTAGTGTGACCTCACTACAAGCCGGGGCTTCGGAGGAAGACATACTCCGGCACCTGTTCTAGCTCTTCCACGGATCAGCTGCGGGTCTCTGGTCCAGTTGTTAGCCCCCTCACTTGTCCGTTCACTCATTCACTTACTCACTCAGCAACTATTTATTCCCTGTCTACATTTGGTGGACACTCTGATGTCTTCCATTCAAAAAGCCCATCCTTTCTGCTTTGGGTCAGTGTGCGCTAATGTCACCTAGGTGGAGACAGCCCCTCTGCCTACACAGCCTGGACCCTCATCTTGAAAATGCAGCTTAACCCCAGAAGACTCCGTTCTCTCCATCCTGTGCATCTTAGAGAGGGTCCCAGGTAGAGCTGCCCTCACAACTTGCATTCTTGAATTGGCAGAAAGAGGAACAGCATGACCATTTCGGAGGGCGGTTAGGACTATGAAAGAACAGGGCTATGGGGGCTCAGCATTGGCCTTGTACTGCTTCTGTAAATCTGCAGTGGCTTCCAAATGCAAGATAATAAGAAAAACGAGGTGACAGTAGAGTCCTGGGGAGGGCTACTCTTGATGGAAAGGCCAGGAAAGACCATTACTTGTTGGGGGGAGGGGGTGCACATTAGCCCAGATGCAAAGATGAGAACCTTCCAGTCCCACAACAGAGCCACAGGAAGAATGAGCCAGCAGAAGGACAGCAAGTGCTTTCCTTTTCCATAAAATGAGGCAGAGAGTGGAGATGCCGAGAGAAAATAGGCGTGAAGCACAGAGAGCAACATCCATTGGTTTCACCAGCCTCATTCTCGCCAAGACCCAGGTCTCTTACTCAGGACTCTCAGTGGGATTCCCAGGGTGGAATTTACCAGAAGTTCATGCTGAGCCAGCCATACAGCCCATGCAGAGCCAGACTAAGGAGAGCAATTAGCTGAGTGTATCCTAACAGAGAGCAGGTGTGTTCTTCGAATTGAACCAAGAAGGGTTTGAAGTACCAGCAATTATGGAATAAGAATTGGAGATCTTCTGAACATTCCCCTAAACCAATGAAAACCATGCCACATGCCAAGAGTCACCCTGGCCAGTATTTCACTTTTCAAAAGTCGGGCGAAACTGTTAAGAAAGTGATTGTAAGCATTTAAAAATATTCTCCACAAAAACAAACCAATTGGATTCTAAGCTGTTCCTGGCAGCTCTGGAAGTTAAATTTCCAACACAAGTGGATTATTCACTTGAGCAGTTAGTCACAAATCCAGTAGTCCAAGGGCTTATTAAATCCAAAACAGGAGCTCTGCCTCATCCACTACCGAGCCACCACAGGAAAGACAGGATGCTTTCCAGGGGTACTGCAGCCATACTTCTCAAAGACCTAGGAGATCCTCACCCAGCTTCAGACACTTGGAAAACAACCTTCAAATGCAACTGAACTCGCTTGAGAAGCCACATGTCTTAGAAGGAAGGAGATGGCACCATGAGGTCCAGGTCTCCTGGGTGAATGGCTAGCAGGACTCTGCCAGCAGGGGAGAGGGGTAGCAACTCCACATCCTTGATTTGGGGGAAGCTGGAGAACCTTTGTGGGGCCTCCTAGATGACAATCAGGCTGAAGCTGCACAAGCCAAAGACAAGGAACATTCTTAGTCCTCTGGACTTTTTTCTTCCAAGACTCTTGGTAATAGAGAATGAGAGTTATTTACTCTCCTGAAGTCAAAATGTTCCAAAAACTGAACACTTCCCTTTTCACCTACATATTCCATCATCTTAATCCAAAAGAAGTCCTTTTTGGCTGAATTCTTTTTGTCTAAGAGGCTTTATTTCTAAATATTCCAAGGAGAATTTCAAGGCAGACTGTGCCAGCACTTGGAGAATGTTGTGCAACCTTTTTAAGAAACGGAGTAACTTCCCTGTTTGCTGAGCACAGTATTTATTATATATGTACATGGGTAATGAAGCTGTCCCTCAGCTTTTTAACTGGTTGCACAATATCCCCCCAGCAGTATCTATAGTCAGAAGACCGTTTCTTATGAACTCTGCTTATGTATTTATACACTGGTATTTCTTTTAGATGATGCAAATAAAAATTTCATTTGTGCTGCATGGATAGACAGAATAAATTATACACAGCTGTGAGATATCAGAATGTATTTTATGGAGTGATCTTGTTGACAATCCATAAAAGCAGGTCCTGAATGATGTGTACATCTAAGTCCTTAGAAGCCCAGGGGAAAAAATATGACCTTGTAAAATATACAGTTTGCATACATTTTGCTTTTCCTAATATTTGGGAATCAACAAAACTCAGTTGCCTAAATAAAAAATGTGAATAACTTATATTAGGAAGGAACTTCTGGCTTTTTTTTCCTATTGGGTAACTAGATACATTGCTTGCCATTTTGATAAAATGGTCAGTTTGCTTCAGTCTCATAGTGGGGAAAAACCATATTAGATAGTTTGGTTTCTAACAAGATTAGCACCTATAATAATGAACTTTACTTTCCCACGGGAAATGTGTATGTCTGTTTCGCTTTTGTCTTCTCCAGAGCTTTTACCTTTGGACTTGATTGTGACCAGCCAACAGGGAAGGTATAAGATCCAATTCCATAAGAAAGCAAGAATCTTTGCAGCAATGGCTTTATAGTCTTGGAAAAGCCACTAATGAAGACACCTGCCCCAAAGAGATGTAGGATCCCTCATTAGAGTCCCCCAGAGCCTGACTCATGGAAGTGCTGCCTATCACTGCTCTGGCCAACCCTCCTTTGCCTGTCTTACTAAGAACAACAACATGACGTCCATTGATGGGCATCAGTTATGCACAGGGAGAGACTGACATGGAGTTCTGGGACAGTGAACAACGAACATCTTAGAGCCACAGGGCCCGGCCCTGGTCTTGAGTCATCTGATCTCCTTGCTCCAAGCCTACCTCTGAGGTTCTGCCTTCTGCAGAACAGGAAGCACATTTTTTCCTTTCCTAATTCTTACAGGGTAGAGGAAGCTCAATGCATTCAAAGAGCTTTCAAATAGCTTTCATGCATGGAGCTAGTTTAGGATATTCGAATCCACTTTCCCAAACTTCTATACAGGGTTCATCTGACCAAACCACACTAACGGTGTGAACATGATCACCGTCCATCCATCAGTAGAAAATGCTGGGCTTAGGTACTGCTGTGTATCCACTCAGGCCACCCAGTGGGCCACTGTGGAAGCAAACTCTGATGAGATTACTACTCAAAATAAAACTTAAACATCACATCTGGAATTCTGGCTTTAAAGGAAACCAGTATGAACACCTGTGTGGACCTAAGAGAAGAGAACCAATCAGAGGTACTAGAAGTAGGATTAAGATGAATATTCTTTTGAAAATCTAGCTGGGGGGAAAAAATTGAGGTAGCCATTATGAACCACAAACCAATCTGGGGACAAGGCTCTGGAAACTCATAAAGCATTTTCCTTAGCCCCACATATGTGAAAGTGAAAGAAAATTTTATAGAACTGACTGAACCACTCCTTATTTCAGGGAAATATGGTGGCAATGCTCCCATAAAGGATGGATGTATTTCCTTGGTTCAGATTCCTTTTTGCAGTCTTATCAAATGACACTGTCACTCTTTCATTTCATCTGCAGACCCCCCACATGGAAATTAGGAATGTAATTTTAAAATGATATAGCTCTGGGATGCTCAAAAGAACCATGGGTAATCTGAAAAAGAGTAACTTCGGAGTGGAAAAACCTGAAAAACACTACTCCAGCCAGATGATCAAGGCAACATGAAGAGCGATGTCATACTGCCTGTGTGTACCTTTCAAAGGATGTGGCAGAAATGATGCTTTACTTCTGCAGCCTTAGTCCCCGAAACCCATGGCCCCAGTCTAATCTGAGAGAAATGCCAACAGAGCTACAACCTGCAATACCTGTGACCAGCAGAGGCCAAGAACAAGGGCATTCTAAGAAACCCTCACGGCCAAGAGGAGTCCAGGGAGGCAGGACATGTCCTTCAGGGTCACATGCTGATGGGATGGAGAAACAGAAAAGGGAGATGAGTAAAAAGTAAGGAAATATGAGTGAAGTATGGAATTTGGTTGAAAAAATGTTAATTTTGGTTTATAAGTTATGATAAAAGTATAATATGAATGTAAGATTTTTAACAATAAGGGAAAGTGGGTATCAGGAATATGGAAACGCTCTATACAATCTTCTCAATTTTCCTATACATCTATAACTGTCCTTTAAAATCCATTAATAATCACTTTTAAAACTTAATCTGAATCTTGGAAGAGCAATGTCATTGTGGAGCAATTCAGTATCCAAAGCTCGGAGATGGCCAGTGACCATGGAGGGCTCCAAACACCCGCAAACTGGAGGGCTTGCTTCTCTCTGCTCTCATTGCTCTTCATTCAAGTGGAAGAAAAGACAGGGCGACGGCAGGCAAGTGAAAAGCATCAAGTAAGTGATACGGTTCTCTAGAGCAGGAAAAGGCAGAGGTCTGTGAGAGCAGTGGATCCCCCAACAACTGAAAGGCCCTCTACGTGCCCCCAGATACTCTAGAGGACAAAGAAATAACAAATTGCTGTAAACACTTCAACATTTTTGGATGATTGTCTCCAAGGCTCTGGGGGACTACAGAAGTAAGAAGTTGGTTTAAGAAGGTGACACCAAGTGACAGTCACATAAACAGTTCGATAAAAGGATGTCGAAACAGAACCAGATCCTCTCAGAGCCTAAGGTTTTACTTATCCACACTGGCAGGAGGAATTATCAAGACGAAGGAAGGAAGGAGCCACAGTGTCCTGAGTCAGAAGACATATCCTGCACCCATCACAGGCCATATATGGATGATCTTGGGCAAGTTCCTCCTGCTTGACACTCTGATTCCTTCTGTGTCCTGGAGGTTATGGGACCATCATCTACTGCACAAGGCTGGCAAGAGGCCCAAGTGAGATCTTGGATGTAAAGTGTCCTTGGGTGTCATTTAGCTTAGATTTTTTAGAATCAGCGTTTGGAAAGAAATACACAAAAAGTGCTCTTCCAGGTTTTTTCTGAGCGTCGGGGCTATGAATTCATTGTTTTTCTTCTTTATGTTTATATGTATCTCTGATTTTTCTATCATTAGTACATATTGCTTTTATGATGGATAAACTTTTATGATGAATAAAAAATAAACTTAAAAAAATATCAATCATTTGGACTCCTGACAACAAACCAACTGCTTGAATGTTTTGCTTTCTTACCGGCTTTCCTGGCATCACAGATACCAGACTTGGGCATGCCAGAGGACAGAGCCCATTTGGAAATAAAAGCAATCAAGCACTATGGAACAATTACAATTTTGAAAAGATGTTTTATATGTTATTTCCAAACTCAAAGAAAGCTGGTTATGGCTTCTCGTAAATGTTTCAAATGGATTCATATCCCAAGCATCCATTGTCTCTACTACACAGAAAAGTAATTCTCCACACCCATAGTGTATCTGTTTGCAAGGAGCAAAGTCATTTACAACATTCACTTATGTTTATACCCTTTGCTGGTCAGTGGAAAGTGGAAGCTAATGCAAGGACCATTTTACAAATGGTCAGATTGAATTACGGGATTATATGGGTTATTCTTAATGTTGCCTAACGACAAATGGCAGAATTAATGACAAAACCCAAGTGCTTTGCATTTTTTTGGAGGTTTATTTATTTATTTTTTATTTAAACGTATAATGTAAGTGCTTTGCATTTTAAACACATTCAGTCACTTTGCCCTTCACGACCGGGCCCAAGTCCTGCTACAGGAATTTGTTTGATTACTCTTGGGGGTTGGAGTGGGGTCAGAGTTTTCCAAAATTTACCTTGTAAAAAAATTATATAAGGGGGGAAAAATAGAACCAATGATTAAAATCTGTACTCCAGGAGCCATTATTGAAAGCTAACAGCAAAAGGACAAGAATAAAAATGAATTTATTTCAGTCACTATTATAGATTTAGCAAATGGAAGTACACAACAGTGAGCAGTCACTTTCCCCTACCCTGGAAGCTCCGTTCCACCTGAGGGCAATCTCTAACACCCTCGGTGCACCATTTGTCAACCACTGACCAACTTCTGCTAGAATTTACACTGGTTCAGCAGCACTTGACCATTCTCTGACCAGGTCTTGCCATGTACCACTCACCCCCCTTTCTCTGACCTCCTCTCCCTGAGGGATTGAACAGCTCCCCCAAGTCCCAGCTCGGGGTCATCTTCCCCCTCCACTCTGTCTCCCACAGAACTCATTAACATTAAGCTGACGTTGCCCAAATCAATATTTTCCCATCGGGCCCACTCACCCGAGAGCCGTCTATACTACAATACCTACCGGGCATTTTAATTCCTATGTCTTGTCACCACGATCACCTCAGACTGAGCATACAAAAATCAAAGGTTTCATTCCATTCCGCAGTCAGACAGCAGAGCGTTCTGTATCACACTCGTCTCGCTAATGCCACCACCATCCCCTGCTCCTTCAGTCATATGGTCACTTGGCTGGGTGATGTGACACAGTCCTTGTCCCATGGCCCATGGTCAACAGCTCCAAGGAGCTTTTAATGGTACTTTGTTTTTGCCTCTTTTGTCTTCAGAAAACTCTCCTACTTCTTAACTGGATCTCTCTCCATAGCCTCAGAACCTGCAGGTTCTCCCTCTTCCAGTCTTAAAGGAGGGATCCACCTGAGAAGAGCAAAAACCCACAGCATTGTTTTCTATCAAGAGGACATAATGTACATGTCCTAAGGCTACAGTGAGTACAGCAGTCAGTATGGCTACAGTGAAGTGGGTGACTGGGATGGAGAGAGATGTGAGCAGGAGCACAGGGAGTAAACAAGGCCTGGCTCATGGTGCGTCCTCCAAGCCAGAGTTTGGATGTGGAGTGCAATGGGAAGACATTCTAGAGTAGGGTAGTAGGCAGAGTAAATCATCCATGTTAGAAACATTCTCTGTATGAGAATGGAGAGTATGAAGGCTGGAGAAGAATGGAAAACGAGAACCACTCATAGGCCCAAAATGCAGTGTTGCATTAGAACTTTGTCAATTTAATTTTAAAATATGCCGATATGCCTTAAACGGTAGTCATAGATCACTGTCATTTTGCTGTTTGAAAATAACCAACGTGTTTCTAGAAGTGTTGTGTAATCTACTTTGGGTATTAATGCAGAATCTCATATGTGTAAGCTGCATGTTAGACACTTGTCTTTTTTAAGAACTAAAATAATTGTACTGAAAAAAAAAAAGATTATGATGGGGCACCTGGGTGGCTCAGTGGTTAAGCCTCTGCCTTCAGCTCAGGTCATGATCCCAGGGTCCTGGGATCGAGCCCCGCATCGGGCTCTCTGCTCATCGGGGAGCCTGCTTCCCCCTCTCTCTCTGCCTGCTGCTCTGCCTACTTGTGATCTCTCTCTGTATCTGTCATATAAATAGATAAAATCTTAAAAAAAATAAGATTATGATTATGACATGATTATGATTATCATAGATGACATAATCAATAAGCCCGTATCGATCACAATGGTGATCACTAACTGAACGATGGCTACACACCAAGACCCACTCAAACTCTTTGCAAGTTTAACTTGTTTAAACTTCACTATATCCCACGAAGTTTATCTTCATTTAAGACATGACAAAAGAGGCCCAGAGAAATTAAGCCCACGATCAAGCAAATCATGAAGCCAGGAGGCCAGTCCCCACAGCTAAGTTCTCAGGTCTGTGCTCCAGCCATATTGCACGATACAGGAACAGTCACTTGGGCCTGGAGATGCTTGGAGTAAGACTGAATCCTTCCCTGTGTCCTAAAGTCCTAGAACTCCATCCCCTGGCCACCTCATCTTACTCGTTCTATTGTCAGTCCCCACCTCTCTACCCCCAATCTAAAATCACAAGAAGTAGGGACCCTGTCTGTCATATTCACTGTTATAGCCTCATGTGCAGACATGTATTTAGTTAGTGAATTATTTCCAAACAAATGGAAAGTTCCCACAGCCTTGTTGTGATCATAATGACATAACGCGGAGGGAGCTGGGGCTTGGTTCTCAGTGCGGAGGTTCTGAGAGGTGATTTTTAGCTCACCCAGTGATGTCTGGTCCCTTGCAGATCGGTGCACAGAACCAAACCCACATGTGTCTTATTTATAAGCCAGGAGTCTCATTTACTTATTTTTAATGAGAAAGAACTGGCAAGTCAACTAGAACCCTCATCTAAGGCATTTTGCTCATTATCTTCCCAGCAGGAACTCTTACTTGAAAAGCCAAATTAAGATCAGAACAGAGAACTGAGGGACCATAATAGAAACTGTGATCATGAAAGCCTGGTATTTCCTTTTCCACTCAAGAGTGTGTACCTGCCATGCTTGCAGAGGGAGAGCTGGACCTCAGCAGGTGTGCTGCACACCCAAAGGAAGCAGGCACAGGCTGATTATTTGAACTCGACTCTACAGACTCCAAGAGCCCCTGAAGGCTAGCTCCTAAACCCTGTAACTCATAATGTAGATGACTCTCCTGCCACCATTTGGACACATCATCTTCTTTATGAGAAAAATCCACTTTGAGTTTTAACTCAGATAACAGTTTATGGACCCGATACCGCATGTGTGTTTATGTGGAAATACATTCAGAATTCCAGAATGCAACACTAGGGGCATAACCTATGCCTCACACCCCTACTACAGAGCATTTCCTCCCCCTTCTCTACCTGCTGGACACTCAACTGTGGGGACTCCTGTGGCTCTGGCGATTTGGGGGTGGGAACAGGATAAGATTGGGGGTCTTGGCCTTCAAGGGCCTTCCTGACCTGGAGGAAGTCAGGATTGGGGTTTAGAGGGCACACCTGCCCAGGGGAAAGCGTGGCTCTCTGGAGGCAGGGGCTGGGAGTATTTTACAATGATTAATTGTAATCGTGTTGACTTTGTTGATTGAATTGGAGGGACCCCAATGTTGATCCTAACATCAACAGCCCAACAGGATTAACAAAACTATTATGACACAGGGTTAGAGTCCTGCGTTCAGAGATGTTCCACCTCTCTGAGATTTGATAAATATTTATTACATACACAGAATGATTTGGAAACATTTTTAGTAATTTCAATTAGAAACACTTTCATTCTCAGTTTTTGTCCAGGTTAGGAACCTTTAAACAATTTCCTCTCAATAATACAAATCTTTAGTCTGATCTAGTCCCATGACACAACAGAACTGGCCAATACCATACTAGCCAACAAGCATCTCACCAGAGCAAGTGCTTTTGTGGGCTGAGTGTCATTGCCCTACTTTAAAATTCATGCTAGTGCTGCATTAATTGTTTAAAAATTTTTTAAATTTATTTATTTGACAGACAGAGATCACAAGTAGGCAGAGAGGCAGACAGAGAGAGAGGGGGAATCAGGCTCCCTGCTGAGCAGAAAGCCTGATGCGGGGCTCCATCCCAGGACCCTGGGATCATGACCCGAGCCGAAGGCAGAAGCTTTAACCCACTGAGCCACCCAGGTGCCCCGCGTTGTTTTAAATGGATTCTCAATCCTCTATAAAATTAGCACTGATAAGCCGTCCAAGTGCCATCGATGGCTGTGAGGGGACCACAGTCACTACCCGGAGTTTGCCCTGTCTTTCCCTCTCCTGGCTGGTCACCCAGAGGAGTCCAGTGGCATCCACAAGAGGCGGCATGAGATTCCATGGCCTCCCTGCTCTACTGAATGTTGGGGGCAGGGGAGAACGGGCGGGGAGTGAGCTGGGCCCCCTCCTGCCCTTTGCTGAATATGAAGCATGACTGTTTTCTGTCCATTCAGCAGGACCAGGCTCTGGCAGGTTGACATCTCAGTAGCCAATCGTAGCCAAAAGTTCTCAGTAGCCAAAAGTTCTGAAAAAAAGCCCTCTCAAAAATATCTGACCATCTGTGGGATGCCTGGATGGCTCCGCAGACTGGACGTCCAACTCTTGATTTCTGTTCAGATCATGACCTCAGGCTCCTGGGACAGAGCCCCATGTTGAGCTCCCTGCTCAGTGGGGAGTCGGCTTGTCCCTCTCCCGCTGCCCCCCCCAACTTGCTTTCGTGTGCTCTCGCTCTCCTTCTCAAACAAACAAATAAATAAAATTTGAGCATTTGTAAAGAAAAAAAACCACACATTTCCTTGTTGTTTTAATGTGCATTTGTTCCTGAAGTTAAACTTTTTCATATTTATATCAGTCAATTTCATTTCTTAATTTGGTGATTATGATTCCCTATCTCTTGCCCATTTTTAACTGTTTGAATTTATTTCTATGAAATGTTATGTGCTAAGAACCTTAAACAGGCTTATTTCTAAAATGAATAAGCCACCAAACAACACCTGAGTCAACCAGCATCTCCCCCAAGAGTGGGGGTGTCTGTCCCTCCGCTGGGGCATCCCCCTTCTGTGGCTCAGGAGCGGCCCGGAGGTGGTGTAGGGTTCCACGTGGCTCAAGACCACAGGCAGCCTCTGCCTTCCTGGGACCTTCTAATGCACGTAACAGAGTACACAAAAGTTAACCCCCGGGAGAGCCAAGGAAACCATAGGAGATGACTTGTGGAGCGAAAGCCTTTGACCTAACACCTAGTCCGTGGCTGAGCTCCATCTAAGTCATCATTTGGGAGGGAAGAAAGGAAGGGAAGCGAGTGGTTCTGAGTGTCGGTTTCCCGTCAGGTTCCGCCCTGCGGGTTGTCCCCTTCGTTCCAAGTTGCTTCTGCCCTCGGAGAGCACGAGGCCCAGGGAAGAAGGCTGGGAGCTGAGCGCCTGTGAGAGCGATCTGAGTTGAAGTGGGAAACGGGCAGCAGTTGACATGGTCCAGGATGTGGCAGGCTTCGGACAGGTATGCTCAGGGCACTCACCTGTGCAGGGAGGGAGGGAGGCAAGGACCACGTCCCAGGTGTGCCTGGGTCGCTGGGGGGGGGGGGGCCTGTGAGAACGTGGATGTCTCTAAAGGAGAAAAAGATGCTACCTCGGGTCCAATCACAAGTGCAGCCGATGTGCCCTATCGGTCCGCTTTTAGACTTTGTTCTAACAGACTTTCCAACGCTTATGCTACGCGCAGACAAATGCTTCTTCCATCTCTATTCCCCACGGAATTTCAAACTCACAAAACCTTCATCACTGAGGAGTTTTCTTTGACAGCCTCTGTTTATGAGAACAGACGATAAATCAGGATCCGTGTAGGGTTGCCAGATGTAGGAAACAAAACCGTGACGTCCAGCTCACTCTGAATCTCAGATAAACAGCAATGGATCCTCAATAGAAGGGCGTCCCCTACAATATTATGCGACCCTGGTCGGAAATTCAGACTGAGCTGGGCATCCTTTGTTTCATCTGGCAGCCTCAGATCCAGGTTCCTCGAAGAGTTCACTGGCCCACAATGCCAAAACCTTGCAATCAATTCGTAGGAGCACATTCTAGCTTCGGAACTTGAGGTGAACGCGAGAATGCCTGGAACCTCATTATTCTCCATCAAGTCAGAGTGCGCGACAATATTTACTGTGGCGCCGAACTGGGACCAAGTAACCCGGGTGACATATTTCAAAGGGGAAAGAGAGATGGTAAGCTCACTCAAGAGCACACCTCTTCAGTAACTGGATCCTCTTAATCTCGCAGCTCGTGTAACCCAGCTGCTGGGAGACAAAATCTATACACAATAAAGAGTTTCATTCGGGGGTCCGCATGACTCCATCCGTCACCGAAGCACATGTTTGGCACGGATCGAAAGCCAAAAGCAGTCTAACAAATATTTCAAAACTGAATTTATATCTTTCTAACACATGGTTTATATACAGACGTGATACCTAGAGAGCTTTTCAGTTCTCAGATCATATCCTGGCTAAACTACAAATAATGTCCGCAGCAGACCACAATACCAAAATTATTTGCTTTTTAAATATGTTAAAGAAAGCTAAGTGTATGAGGGGGCGGCTACCGGAGATGCCTGCTTTAGTGCGCAATTGTTAGAAGGGAGCAGAACCCACCCATCCACAGTAAGCTAAATATTTGCGTGATTCCTTACACAAAGAGGGAGCTGCTCTCTGAAGCTCCAGCTTGGGATGAAACTTACCAAGGACGCTTAGCTCACGTTTTAAAAGTCCTGAGTACACGCTCCGTCTAGGAAAATGCTCGAGGGTCTCCTCTGTAACAGGGCACGGAGGGCATGTGCTCCTGCTCTCCAAAGGTAGATAGACTTAGCTTAACGGCTTTCCAGGCAGGACAGCGAGCTCAGGCGTACTGGCCGGCCCTAAGTGGCCTTCCCTTACGACCAATTTGGAGATAGAACTGAAAACTATGGAAAGACAAATATTTTGTCTTCAACGTCAAAGAGCCACGTTTGTAGACTCTCTTGTCTTCATCATTTTCAGTTTTCCTCTGCCTGTGTGGTAGCTGGCGACACAGCTTCCATCCATTGGGGAGCAGACCCTATTCGCCACTGGCTGGCCAGGGTGCCCTTGTGGATACTCCAATACCCTCTCGGCTCCCAACAGTAAAATGGAAAAACGGAAACTGTCAGAAAGCACAGTCCCCACGCTGGCACCTTCTGAAATTCTCCTAATTTTTCCCGCATGTCCCAAAGATTGCTTTCTGATGAGGGCTGGGTGGGGAGCAAGGGAGTCATCACCTTGTTTTTCTGAGGAAATGATACAATTTATGCTTTTTAACTTGACAGTATTAGCAGAAATCAAAGCCATGGGGAGAGAAACTCTCCTCCCAAACACACAGGTGCACATACGCACACACGTCTGCATGAGCACACCCTAGAGCTCTAGAGGGCAGACTCTGAGAGAGGGAGGGGAGACAGGGACAGCTGCTTGCGGTGTCATCCCCACCACAAGGCTCATCTGGCCCCACAAGGTAACTAGAATTTTAGGAAGCTGCTTCCCCAGGGCCTGACTGTGCTCATTTCTTGGAGGACACTGCATGGTGGTTTGGGTGAAGGAAGGAGCAGGAGTGTCCTGGCGGCAGTTTGGTAGCCAACAGCTCCCAGGAGCTCACAAAGTGCTTTACCCAACCCAGACTGCCATGGTGGGGTGTAGGCACCCGTTCTCCCCACGTGTAGGAATTGGAACAGGTTGGGTGGGAAGTGAGCCCTGGAGAGGCCAGGTGCCTTGCCAGAGCTCACCCCCCCCCCCGGGCAGGTGGCAGAGGACTGGCTCAAATCTGGGGCTTCACCTGCCCTGGTCACCTAAGACTCAGGGTCCCTGACATCACACTCCCCCTCCATAGGGTATGCCCGAATTAGGGGCTTCAGGTGGCCGAAGCAGGGCTGGGAGGCAGGCAGTGGCCAGACCTTCAGCAGAAGCTAGGCTGGGGCAAGATGCACCCTGAGGTCTGGGCCCCACTCTTAGCAAAAGCTGGTGCTGAGCAACCTGGGCCCCCTGGCCCTTCAGTCTGTCCCCTGGTCTCCCTCCTAGTTTCAGGTTTCCTGCATGACTTAGACCTCACCAAATGTGCCCGGTTGTAGCCAGTGCTCCTGCTGGCTCTGTCTTCTACCAGCCCCATCCAAGTCAACAGGCTCTCCAACTTGATGCCCAGGCCAGTTCTCTGCCTCTCTAGAAATCACTCTGTTCCCTCGAGGCACAACAGATCCCTGTCCCACTCAGAGAGCTGCCCAGAGCCTCCCACAAGGGCCCCCCAAGCACTGTGTATATAGTCTTCCTGATGTGGAACATTATGCGGCAGCCTGTGGTCGTCACCGGGCCACATGAGAGATGGTCTCTTAACAGAAGCTTTTACTCGGAGCCCCAACTCCCAACCCCCAGGGCCCACCACATGCTAAATAAGTGTGTTGAACAGATATGATAGAAGGGATGAGGTCCAGAAGTTAGGTGAGATGTGTGAAAATGGTCTGGCTAACAGTTTGGGTGCAGAGGGAAAATGCCAACCTCCTTATCAACAAGAAAACACCTCCATCTGCACACTGCTTTCCCAGCATCCTCTCTTCTGATGGGGGCACTGAGCACCCCACGGCCATTAGTTGGTTTCAGATGTCATCCATGTGTCCCATGATTCGGGCCTTAACCCTCACCCGGTCTTTGAACTCAGACCTAAGAGTGCATGGTTGAAAACACACGTAAGTCACTGGAAGGCTCTGGACCTTCTCCTTTATCTCCTCTAGATAAAGGGTCACCAAATTATTCTGGGATCGTCACTGAAGGAACTCAGACCTCGAGTGTTCAGGACCCTGGCACATTAGCACCACTTCTGGCTGGGGGGCAAGATGCTCTCAGACAGGACACATCACAGAGGATGTGTTACTCCCTTCCCAGACCCCTTCCAAGTCTTTTAATTGGGGCAGCATCTGTTTGGTATAATAGACCTAACACTGCCCCAGCCACCGGCTGACCACCCTCCTGCACAAAGGAAGCAGGGGTCTCGCTCAGGGACATCAACAGGTGCCAGTGTCTGGGTGCAATGTAATCACCCTGCTGTGTTTTCCTTCCATTCGTTTCTACACTCTTTGTGACAAGTGATACTGGCCTTCCATTTATAACATGGAAGTATACTTTCCTCCTTAAATAAACTGAAGTAGAATGTGTATATATTGACTTAAAGGAAAATGTAAGATAAATTAGGAAAAGATGATATTTAAGGAAATGATAGCACAGGTGACATCCACATTTGGAAAAGTCATGGAGTTGTCAATGCCAAGCTGGGAAACTTGGTAGTGCATGGACTGCTAAGATCACAGCTGGTCCACACTGCCATGTGCTGAATTACCGAAGCAGCCCAATACATAAGCAGGCCCCGACCCCAGCAGAGATGAGATCCTGATTCAGGGTACAGTACCAAATGGGGTATGAATCTGAGTTCGTAACAAGCTCCATGGATGATTGCAATGCAGGCCATCTGGTAGGTCAGCAGTCTCAGAGACCCTGGCTTTGAATCAATAATCCTTGACCACCACTCTAAAATCAAAGCATAAAGTCTGCTCTTATCATAGCAACGTCCCTATTTGGTGATCACTACTATGACCAAAGCTGGCTTTGCTCTACTACTCCAGAACATCTATCTTTTCATCCACGAGACATTCGAACATATCCCACACACACAATACATCCCATAGATTGAAAGGGAATTACCACCCACTCCCTGTGTTCACATGGAAGCAATACCCAATAAGTAGAGACGTATGAGACATAAACTCCAATAGCAATGAGCTCACAACATGATGAGGCCATTACTGAATCTGCCAGCCTTTACAGAGCACCGGCCATGTCGCAAGCCCTTGGGGATGAGTCAAAGGCCACAAGTCTAACTCTGAAAGACTTCACAGTATGAAGTGGAGCAGACAATGGTGTCAGAACAAGACGGAGGAGCACCCAGGGACAATGCCTATCACAACCTGAAGAACTGGAGGTACAGGTGGGAGGACAGTAGTCAAGGAGCTGCCCCAAGGGACAGAGGTTCACAGGCACAAAGGGGAGGCAGGCAGAACAGCATCCAGAAAGAAAGAAAGCAACATATGTAGTACGTAGTCACATGGATGATGAAACAGGGCAGACTCTGTGGTTACATTAGCATGTCATGCTTTTCACTTCATCTGTAGAGGACCTCAACCTGTTGACTAAAGAGCCAAGTTCTAGGAGGGCCTCTGGCAGCTAAATGAGCTGAACAGGAGATGCTTGAGTTCTAAAGCTAACCAATGCTTGAATGGACAAATGTGATGGAACCCAGCTCTAGCCTGACCCTGCTCATATATCTTTCGGGAGATTTCATAACGTACCCAGAATTCCTAAAAAGATTGGGAAACTGCCTTCTGTGATGGTTGACTGCTCTGGACCAGCCAGCCCTAGGCTTCCAGCTGCCCTTACATGGGAAACACACTTCCCAGGGATAATGTCCCTTTGCAAGTCTACAGAATATTATTAAGCCGAGCCAGGGGACTCACGTGCACAGCACATTCTGCACGTCTAAATGTAGTATCAAAGGAAGGTAGTCTATGTAAATCTGAGATGACATTATTTTAAAGAATTTTTATACTGATTAAAAAAAAACATCTTTAAAAGAAAAAGATGTCTGGGGTGCCTGGCTGGCTCAGTCAGTAGAGCATGTGGCTCTTGATCTTGGGGTCATGAGTTTGAGCCCTAGGTTGGGGACAGAGATTAAATAAATGTTTTTTAAAAAGATATGCATGTATGTACTTGTTTTCCATTGATACTTCATCTGTGCCTCCGTGAAATCCTGCTCCTTCCCCAGTCTGTAGCTCTCTTTGGACAAGTCATTTGACCTTTTCAGCCTTACCTTCCTCATCAGAAAAATGACAGATTTATGGATTGTCCCTACCACTTTCTGAGGTCCCAAGAATGTAGTATTGTGGTTTTAGGAGTCATTTTTATTAAAGGAAAATCCCCAGAATGTGTCCCATCATGAGGCTGGTTTATTGCACCTGCCTCCTGCCCTCCATCAACCCTTGGATTTTGAGTAACTAGTGGTCCTCTGTTCTGGGAGGAGGGCAGAGGGAGGATTCAGGAGGGACTGCACACACACATGGTCTCAGGCACACAGGAGACACTCCCTGGACATCTGGGGAGGGGATGGTGGAAAGGGTAGTGGCCATAAACTGGGTGAGTTTCTAGTTTTGCATCTCTGAAATCCCGTATTCTGTGCACCTTACTAGCACGGATACATGCAAGTAATATTTCAGTTTAAATTACTTTTTTTTAAGGTAGGTCCTTAATGGAAAAATCACTTAATGCTGAAAACAAACTGGCTGGCTATTAAAAAAAGAAAGCTCTGTGGGAGGAGTCTCTGGGGGAGAAAATTATTCAGCACGTCCAAGTCTTCTAACATTTTATTTGTGAAGTGAGTGGTGGCATGGAACCAACAGAGGCAAGATCTCCAGGCACGACTGATGAGACATTTTGCTTTTTAATGGAATATTCAAAAAAGATAGTCAATCAGTGAAATTTTAAATCTACACTCTTCATTTCAGGGTGGTGGCACGATGAAGAGATGGAAGTTTTTCACATATTTATATTAAAACTTGCACTGGTCTGGGGTCCCTGGGTGGCTCAGTCAGTTAAACGTCTGCCTTTGGCTCAGGTCATGATCTTAGGGTCCTGGGATTGAGCCCCGAGTCCCGTGTCAGGCTCCCCGCTCAGTGGGGAGTCTGCTTCTCCCTCTCTCCTCCCCCATTCATGTATGCTTCCTCTTTCTCTGTCAAATAAATAAAATGAAAAAAAAAAACAAACAAAAAACCTTGCACTGGTCTTGGAATTCATATTCACAGAACATTTGCCCCACGGAGATCTGAGGTCAATCTTCAAACAGAAATTCTCTGTAGAAAAAGGAACTATTTTTTAGGTAGAGAATGTTTTAAATTCTGTCTAATGAATACTACACATCAAAATAGAAGGGAGGGAGCCAAAATTTTACTAAAAGCAAATGTATGGTTTTAGATGTGTTTATTATCAAAAGAAAGGAACATAAATGAGCTAGCCAAAAAAAAAAAAAAAAAAAACCCAACTGTGAAAAATAAGAGGAAGGAGTAAAAAATTAAAAGTAGAAATTACTAAATTAGAAGCCATAAATCAAAGCAATAGATTCAATGACTAAATCCAAGGCTTAATTCTTCAGACAGGCCACATCCATATCCAAAACTCTGATATGTCCAAACAAAGAGAAAGATCAACTGTAAAGACAGGGAAATAGGTATATTTATAGGCACAGAATTTAAATTATAATCAAGTATTCCACATTTTTTATACTAGCAAGTCTGAAAACATGGATAGAAGATTTTCCAGGGAAAGAGGTTCCCAAAATTGGCTCAATAAAGAAATAGCAAAACCAATGGCCATGTAAGTAGCTGAAAAATCTGCAAGAGATTTATGTTCCATAGAGATGCTCGGCCCAGAGAGTAGTAAGGGAAAGTTTTGAAAGCCCAAAGACAGATTATTCTCTTCTTATTTTTACTGTCCCCAAACACACACACACTCACACACACAGTCCAAGGCGGGACTCAGGAAACTTCAGGATTATGGTCGGTTATTGGAATGGCCCTAATACTTCACTTCCCCCTGTCTGAGCCCCAGTGAGCCACTCGCTTCAGGGCTGAGATTTAGCACTGCTGCTCCTCTTGCCAAGCCCACATGCCTTCATTCTGGGTTTGGCTAGAGGGTCAGACCCAGGCAAAGGCTATAACTGGGCCTGAGCGTTAGAGATTGTCCGCTCTTGTGCCTCTCCCTGCCCCACAAGAAGGTGCCCCACAAGAAGCTAGCCTGCTGGAGGGATGGGAGAGACTCGGAGCAAAACCCAATCACCAGATCAACAATCAGTGCACCCACAAACATAGGAACAGGCCTCACCAAGACCAGAACTGCCCCGTGTAAATCTCTGACTCACAGATTCCATACTTACTTTCTGGTTTTAAGCCACTGAATTTGGGGCCAATTTATTAAGCAGTATTGTTGTATCAATAAACAATGAAAGACCACTTGCCTTCTTAATTTAAATGTGAAAAATCTCAATTAGAACACTAGGAAATTGAATTCAACAGCACATTAAAAATATGATACACCTTGAAGGCGTTAGGTATGTCCACCAAATGTAAGGATGTTTTGATACTGGGAAATCCATCAATGAATAATTACATCAAAAAGTCAGTGAATATCTGTATCAGCAGATCAAAGGATTCAGATAAAAAAAGGAAAAGATATGCTGCCTCAGTGTCTAAAAGGCAGTTAACAAAATTCAATATCCAATGCTGATTTTTTAAAAAAATTCCTATTTGAAAACGAGAAATAGATTCTTCTTTAAAATAATGAAACCGCATCTTAAATCCACAGTCAATATCATAAACAGTGCTGAAAACACCAGGGGCCTTTCCACTAAAACCCAAAACATAAGAGGGATTCCTACTATTTGCGCAAGTTTTTTAAACTTCTTTATATTTGAGAGATTGCAAGAAAGCAATAAAAAAGAAATTCAGAGAAATAAATGTAACAGAAATTATTTATAGGTGATATGATCAGTTACCTAGGAAACCCAAGGAAATCAACTGAACTTCTACTAAAACCAGCAAGATATTTTAATAAACAGGCCAGTCC
>RCUC01125738.1:0-49836 GCA_003697995.1 Taxidea taxus jeffersonii | reverse complement strand
GAAGAAATAGAAAACCTGAATAGGCCCATAACCAGTAAGGAGATTGAAACAGTCATCAAAAATCTCCAAACAAACAAAAGCCCAGGGCCAGATGGCTTCCCAGGGGAATTCTGCCAAACATTTAAAGAAGAATTAATTCCTATTCTCCTGAAACTGTTCCAAAAAATAGAAATGGAAGGAAAACTTCCAAACTCATTTTATGAGGCCAGCATCACCTTGATCCCCAAACCAGACAAGGATCCCATCAAAAAAGAGAATTACAGACCAATATCCTTGATGAACACAGATGCGAAAATTCTCACCAAAATACTAGCCAATAGGATCCAACAGTACATTAAAAGGATTATTCACCACGACCAAGTGGGATTTATTCAGGGCAGCAGGGTTGGTTCATCATCCGCAAATCAATCAATGTGATACAATACATTAACAAAAGAAAGAACAAGAACCATATGATACTCTCAATAGATGCTGAAAAAGCATTTGACAAAGTGCAACATCCCTTCCTAATCAAAACTCTTCAAAGTGTAGGGACAGAAGGCACATACCTCAATATTATCAAAGCCATCTATGAAAAACCCACTGCAAGTATCATTCTCAATGGAGAAAAACTGAGAGCTTTTCCGTTAAGGTCAGGAACACGGCAGGGATGTCTGCTATCACCACTGCTATTCAACATAGTACTAGAAGTCCTAGCCTCAGCAATCAGACAACAAAAAGAAATTAAAGGCATCCAAATCGGCAAAGAAGAAGTCAAACTATCGCTCTTTGCAGATGATATGATACTATATGTGGAAAACCCAAAAGGCTCCACTCCAAAACTGCTAGAGCTTGTACAGGAATTCAGTAAAGTGTCAGGATATAAAATCAATGCACAGAAATCAGTTGCATTTCTTTACACCAACAACAAGACAGAAGAAAGAGAAATTAAGGAGTCAATCCCATTTACAATTACACCCAAAACCGTAAGATACCTAGGAATAAACCTAACCAAAGAGGCAAAGAATCTATACTCAGAGAACTATAAAGTACTCATGAAAGAAATTGAGGAAGACACAAAGAAATGGAAAAATGTTCCATGCTCATGGATTGGAAGAATAAATATTGTGAAAATGTCTATGCTACCTAAAGCTATCTACACATTTAATGCAATGCCTATCAAAATCCCATCCAATTTTTTCAAAGAAATGGAACAAATAATCCTAAAATTTTTTTTTTTTTTTTTTTTTTTTTTTTTTTTTTTTTTTTTTTTGAAAAAGAAAGCCAAAGTTGGTGGCATCACAATTCCAGACTTCAAGCTCTACTACAAAGCTGTCATCATCAAGACAGTATGGTACTGGCACAAAAACAGACACATAGATCAATGGAACAGAATAGAGAGCCCAGAAATAGACCCCCAACTCTATGGTCAACTAATCTTTGACATAGCAGGAAAGAATATCCAATGGAAAAAAGACAGCCTCTTCAACAAATGGTGTTGGGAAAATTGGACAGCCACATGCAGAAAAATGAAATTGGACCATTTCCTTACACCACACACGAAAATAGACTCAAAATGGATGAAGGACCTCAACCTGAGAAAGGAATCCTTCAAAATCCTTGAGGAGAACACAGGCAGCAACCTCTTCGACCTCAGCCGCAGCAACTTCTTCCTAGGAACAATGCCAAAGGCAAAGGAAGCAAGGGAAAAAATGAACTATTGGGACTTCATCAAGATCAAAAGCTTTTGCACAGCAAAGGAAACAGTCAACAAAACCAAAAGACAACTGACAGAGTGGGAGAAGATATTTGCAAATGATATATCAGATAAAGGGCTAGTATCCAAAATCTATAAAGAGTTTAGCAAACTCAACACCCAAAGAACAAATAATCCAATCAAGAAATGGGCAGAGGACATGAACAGACATTTCTGCAAAGAAGACATCCAGATGGCCAACAGACACATGAAAAAGTGCTCCACATCACTGGGCATCAGGGAAATACAAATCAAAACCACAATGAGATACCACCTCATACCAGTCAGAATGGCTAAAATGAACAAGTCAGGAAATGACAGATGCTGGAGAGGATGTGGAGAAAGGGGAACCCTCCTACACTGTTGGTGGGAATGCAAGCTGGTGCAACCACTCTGGAAAACAGCATGGAGGTTCCTCAAAAAATTGAAAATAGAGCTACCTTATGACCCAGCAATTGCACTACTGGGTATTTACCCTAAAGATACAAACGTAGTGATCCAAAGGGGCACGTGTACCCAAATGTTTATAGCAGCAATGTACACAATAGCCAAGTTATGGAAAGAACCTAGATGTCCATCAACAGATGAATGGATAAAGAAGAGGTGTTATATATATATACAATGGAATACTATGCAGCCATCAAAAGAAATGAAATCTTACCATTTGTGACAACATGGATGGAACTAGAGCGTATTATGCTTAGCGAAATAAGTCAACTGGAGAAAGACAACTATCACATGATCTCCCTGATATGAGAAAGTGGAGATGCAACGGGGGTGGGGGTTAAGGTGGTAGGAAAAGAAAAAATGAAACAAGATGGGATAGGGAGGGAGACAAACCAAAAGAAACTCTTAATGTCATAAAACAAACTGAGGGGGGTGGGGGGGAGAGGAGTTGGGAGAGGGTGGTGGGGTTACATTATATGTTTAAATTAAAAAAAAATCTTAAATAAAAAAATTTTAAAAAAAGATGTGTGTGTGTGTATACATGTATATACACACACACATACACACAATGGAATATTGTTCAGCCATTAAAAATGAATGAAATCTCACTATTTGCAACACCATGGATGGAGCTGGAGGATATAATGTTAAGCAAAATGAGTCAGAGAAAAACAAATAGCATTTGATTTCACTAATATTTGTAATTTGAGAAACAAGACAAATGAGCAAAGGGGAAAAAAAGGAGAGAGACAAAGAAACAGACTTTTAACTACAGAGAACAAACTGATGGTTCCCAGAGGGAAAGTGAGTGGTGGGATGGGTGAAATAAGTGATGGTGTTTAAGAGTACACATACTGTGATGATCACTGAGTAATGTGTAGAATTGTTGATTCACTATATTATAAACCTGAAACCAATATACCACTGTATGTTAACAATATTGAAATTAGGGGTGCTTGGTTGCTCAGTGGGTTGGGTCTCTGCCTTCTGCCTAGTTCATGATCTCAGGGTCTTGGGATTGAGCCCCACATCAGGCTTTCTGCACAGCAGGGAGCCTGCTTCCCTCTCTCTCTCTGCCTGCCTCTCTGCCTACTTGTGATCTCTCTGTCAAATAGATGAATAAAATCTTTTAAAAAAAATACTGTAATTGAAAGAAACAAAAAAAGAGAGAGTGAACAAACACTGGTATAAGAAAAAAGAAGAAAGAAAACCTGCAGTCTATTATAGCTTTAGAGCACATGATCAAAATCATATACACAGAAATAGTGTGATTTAATATATGATATGCTATATCAAACAAGGACATAATAAGCTATGATATGTTCAAATGAACTGCTATAAGCCCTACTAAGATTTAAAAGATTAATCAATTCATGTCTATATCCCAGATGTTCTTTGATATTACAAATAGTACTGTGGCATTTAAAAATAGAGTACTACTTAGCATGAATAACCCATAAAATCATGTTTTTGGACACCAATACAGGTAAACAGTAGTAGCTTAACCTTGAAATAAAATCAGTAACTTCATTCAATTATGAAAGTTTCTATATTATAGGCATAGAACAAAAAGAATGAAAAAATTAGGTATTTTGCCATTATTTCAGAAAACATTGGTTTGGATGCTTGTCACATGACCCAACAATAGACCTATATAGTAACTTTGGCTAATATGAGTTAAAAAAATTAATCAAAACTACAAAATTAATGATGTCATTCGCTTTCCAAAGCACTCAGACTTCTGGGTTTAGTACCACTTGGAAAACTTTGGTAAGATTTTGGTGACTAACAAACCACAATTTACTGAATCAACATAAAATCTTACATGGTTAGGTTATTTTAAGTAATTCATTTAACTGATATTATCTGCATCTTCACATATCTTTTCTTCCCTCCTCCACCCTTTGAGTGGCCAATCCTCTAGCTCTGTTGGGGTTCCTTTCACCAAAGGAATGTTGAAGTGTTTCTTCCTTCATATGCCTTGCCTCAGCCTTTCCTCTCCTGGGGGCCCTCCCATCTGCAACTCCAGCTACTACTAGAGGAGCTCTCTTCTCCCAATTACAGACAAAGTTCTTAAAAGAGTAGTCTTTATTTCCTCAAATTCCTTCATTTCTATTCTCCCCTCACCTTTCTTTTTTTTTTTTTTCAAGATTTTTATTTATTTATTTGTCAGAGAGAGAGAGTGAGCACAGGCAGACAGAGAGGCAGGCAGAGGCAGAGGGAGAAGCAGGCTCCCTGCCGAGCAAGGAGCCCGATGTGGGACTCGATCCCAGGACGCTGGGATCATGACCTGAGCCGAAGGCAGCCGCTTAACCAACTGAGCCACCCAGGCGTCCCTCCCCTCACCTTTGTATAAGGTTGCCTCCATCCATAGCACTCCCTGAATCTTCTCTCACATGGTCAACAGAAAGTGCCATTTCCTTTAGTCCTACCATACTTTATTTGTTCTCATCTTACCCAACAACCCCTTAGTAACTCTGACTCTGGTCAACCCATGACCTACTCATTGGCTGCTATGATACCTCATTTTCCTTCTTTTTCCTCCTACTTTCTGATCATTTCTCCCCAGTTTCTTTTGCTGGCCCATCTTTATCTACTTTTGGATGCCAACTTCCCTCATGAACTAGTCCTTGGCCATTTTGAATTCTCATGCAGTTCATTCTCTCTAGTCAATCCTATCCTTGTCCATTGTTTCCATTTCTTTCTGTGCCTGGATGACTAACAAGTGTATATATCAGGCACAAACGTCTTCTGAGCTTCTGGGTCTTGTATCCATCTGCCCACATGATACCTCCTTATGGATCTTTCTATGATACCTCAGACTCAATATATCCCACCAATATGGGCATCTCATCCAAGCTTGGTTCCCTTTCAGTGTTCCTTACATCAGGAAATGGCAACCTTCTCCATCAAGGGGCTCACCTCGTAAAACTAGAAACGAGCAAAATTTTCTGGCACTGATCCAGGATATTTGACACCTGGAATAATACTACATTTCTCAACACAACAAAATTATTTTCAGTAATAATCATGAAATGGAATAAATAATAATCAAGATTACAATAGAAACTCAGACAGTGAAAACTGTTTTTGTTGAACTTTGCATATACACAGCCATGCTAGAAATTAAATAATGTATATGATTAAAATTAAATTACATTTATAGTTAGAAAAAGGAAAAAATTAATTGTTTCATACATTTAAAGTACCTTAATTTATTTTTTGTTAAAATGGGGAAAACTTCACCTATATACTGGTTGTTACAGCAATGAATACTAATGTAGATTCTGTTGCTGAGCCTTAAATTCTGCAGATTTTTCAAAGCAAAATTGATCTTCATGTATTCCTGATTAATAGACAGTACAGCAGATTTACCAATCTTTGTTCACTCAGGAACATTTTAATTAATTTTAATTTTTAAACTTTTCTTTGACGTGAAGCAACAGATATACAAATAAGTTGAGGGAAGTCTTAAAGGGCAGATTTGGTGGAGATTCACAAAGAAACTCACATTTCACATACACAGAAAAATGCAGTTCTGCCTGTGTCACTGTTTCTTCAGAATCTATACTCGCAGATTTCAATTGTTCCACAGTCAAAAAATTTTAAACACAAGTGAAAACTCCAAGTGGTCACTTAGAATAACAGAATTGAAATAATTCGAATTCTTTTTTATTCTTTATCTTTACAGTCACTGTGCTGTCATTCCTTATTTCACATCCATTGTGTAAAGGCAGGCACATGTAATGTGGTTGGGATTGGAAATACAAAACAAGCCCAAAATGAACAAAATGGATCCTGAACCTTTAGGAACTTACTGCCAAATGAACTCATATAATTGTATTTACACATGTGAGGTGCAGGAGCTGGCCTTGTAACTGGGAGAATTCCAAATTAACCTCCTCTTAGACAGACTATAAAGGACAAAGTATAAACATGTGCTAATTTAAAGTTACATATACACTATCAACCAACTCAACAATAACTACAGGAATTGCTAGAACTTAGGCCAATAAAAGATTACTCTGGAAAAAATGTTTTATCATGAACATTGATTTTTGGTATGATGGAAATATTTGTATCCTGATTATAGTGATGCTCCCTGACTTGATATGGTTCTAACAGTTCATAGAATTGTATCTCAAACAAAAACAGACAAAACCCTATGAGAAACATATATATATATATATATACACACACACACACACACACACACACACACACATATATATATAATACACATGTTAAATTACATTACATATATACATATATATGTATAAGATTTATACATATATACATATAAATGTACGTGTGTGTGTGTGTGTGTGTGTATAATAGGGGTCACTACACAAGTGTAATGCATTTGTCAAAACTCATAGAACACTTAAAATGAGTGAATTTTGGAGGGAGGAGCAAGATGTCAGAGGAGTACGAGACCTAAATATCCTCAGGTCCCAGGAGTTCAGCTATATATCAACCATTCTGAACAGCTACAAAGTCAATAGGAAAACAAAAAGAAGAAGAGAAGCAATTCTATGAACAGAAAAACAACCACTTTCCAGAAGATAGGATGTGTGGAGAAATGAATCTGAGGTAACATTTGGGAAGACAGACAGTGGGGGGAGGGGCCAGCTCCCAGTAAGTGATAGAGCATCAGAGTACAAAATCAGAAAATGCTTTTTTTAGAAGCATTTTAGAAGTTTTAGAAGAACTTTTAGAACTTTTAGAAATGTGCTCCACTGAGGGACATTGGTCCAGAGGCTATGTGGGGGTGGGAGGGTAGAGTCCTCACAGGGACAGTATGGTCTCAGGACTCCTGGGGTCACAAAAACACCAGGAGTCTCTGGGTGTGGCAGAGCTCCCAGGTATTGCAGTGGGGAAGCCAGCTACAGAGATGGAGAAAACCAGTGAGCTCTCAACTTGGGGTTACCTTAAACCATGATCCACAGCACAGTCAGCCCACCACTCTTTGGGAGGGACCCAACAAGCTGCAGATACAGGAGATTCACCTTCCTTCACCAGGAGGAGTGAGGTGGGAGAGCACTGCAGGAATCTGCTGGGTTTGGAGACTACAAATGGAGCTGTGAGCCAGAGATAGAAATGCTCAGTCACAGGCCAGGTGAGCTCAGAGCATGGCCATAGACCAGAAAGACAGGAGGGATTGACTGCTTTTCTCCAAGGGTGCACTGAGGAGTGGGGCCCGAGCTCTTGGCTCCTCTGAGCCAGAGATTGGGAGGCCACCATTTTCATTACCGTCCTCCAAAGCTCTGCAAAAAGTGTGCAGGGAACAAAAGCTTTTGAGAGCAAAACCAAGTAGATTACTTAGCCTGGCCCCTGGCAAGGGTGGTGCAATTCAGCATTGGGCAAAAACATTTGAGAATCACTGCAACAGGCCTCTCCCCCAGAAGATCAACAAGAACATCCAGCCAGGACCAAGTTCACCAATCAATTAGAACTCCAGAACTCCAGAGCTAGGGTAAAGCAACATATAGAATTCATGGTTTATTTCTCATGATCCTTTAGTCTTTCAAAGTTAATTTTTTAACTTTATTAATTTTTTTAATTTTTTAATAAAAATTTCATTTAAAAATGTAATTTTTTCTTATTCTATTTTTAAAAATTTTCCCCTTTCCTATTTTAACGCTCTTTACCTATTTTATCTTATCAATACTTTTTAAAAATCTTTTTTAATATTCATTGCTATGCTTATATTTTATCCCTTCATTGGATTTAACCTTATTTTTTGTATACATGTAGGGTTTTTTTTTTTTTTTTAATTTAGGGATACAATTTTTTTCTGATAAATCTATTGGAAATCTAATAGAAATCTATTAGAAATCTAAATCTAGCACATGACTTCTTTCTACTCTCCAGCCTGATTACATTCTTTCTTCTTTTTTTTTTTCTTTTTTGAACCAACTTCTTACCTTAGCAATTCCTCTTTTAGAATCTTTTTCCATTTTCATCTTTACAGTCATATACCTTTCCTTCATTGTGTTTACCTTTATTTTTGTATATATATAAGTTTTTGTTTCTTTAAAATTTTAGGAAGTAGTTTCTTCTAAGAGACCAAAATAAACCCAAAATCAAGTGTGTGACTCTGTTTTGTTAACAAGTCTAAATATATGTGTGTGTGTGTGTGTGTGTGTGTGTGTGTGTGTGTGTGTATACATACATACATTTTCCCCCTTCCTTCTCCGCCCAGTTTTGGGTCTCTTCTGATTTGGTTAGTGTATATCTTTCTGGGGTCATTGCTACCCTATTAGTATTTCATTCTCTCATTCATCTATTCTTATCTGGATAAAATGACAAGGTAGAAAAACTCACCACAAAAAAAGAACACGAGACAGTACCAATGGCTAGGAACCTAATCAATACGAATATTAGTAATATGTCAGAACTAGAGTTCTGAATGATGATTATCAAGGAACTAGTTGGGCTTGAAAAAATCATGGAAGATATTAGAGAATCCCTTTCTGGATAAATAAAAATCCCTTTCTAGAGAAATAAAAGAACTAAAATCTAACCAAGTGTAAATCAAAAAAGCTATTAATGAGATTCAATAAACAGATGAAGACTCTTATATCTAGGATAAATGAGGCAGGAGAGAGAATTAGTGGTATAGAAGACCAAATGATGGGGAATAAAGAAGCTGAGGAAAAGAGAGACAAACAACTACTGGACCACAAGAGAAGAATTCAAGAGATAAGTGATACCATAAGATGAAAGAACATTAGAATAATTGGGAGCCCAGGAGAAGAAGGATAGGTGGGGCAGAAGGTATATTGGAGCACATTATATCAGAGAATTTCCCTAACACAGCAAAGGGAACAAGCATCAAAATCAAGGAGGCACAGGGAATCCCCCTCAAAATCAGTAAAAATAGGTCCACACCCCATCATCTAATGTTAAAACTTACAAGTCTCAGTGACAAAGAGAAAATACTAAAAGCAGCTTGGGACAAGAGATCTGTAACATACAATGATAGATATATTAGATTGGCAGCAGACCTATCCACAGAGACCTAGCAGGGCAGAAAGAGCTGGCATGACATACTCAGCACTAAACAAGAAAAGTATGCAGCCAAGAATACTAAACCCAGCTAGGCTATCATTGAAAATAGAAGGAGAGATAAAAAGCTTCCAGGACAAATATAAACTAAAAGAATTTGCAAACATCAAACCCCCTACAGGAAATATTGAAAGGGGTCCTCTAAGCAAAGAGAGAGCCTAAAAGTAACAAACCAGAAAGAAACAGAGACAATATACAGTAACAGTCACCTTACAGGCATCACAATGGCACAAAATTCATATCTTCCAATAGTTACTCTGACTGTAAATGGGCTAAATGTCCCAATCAAAAGACACAGGGTATCAGAATGGATAAAAAAAACAAAACCCATCAATATGCTGTCTACAAGAAACTCATTTTAGACACAAAGACACCTCCAGATTTAAAGTGACAGGGTGGAAAACAATTTGCCATGCTAATGGACATCAAAAGAAAGCTGGCATGGCAATCCTTATGTCAGATAAATTAGAGTTTAAGCCAAAGACTATAATAAGAGATGAGGAAGGACAACATATCATACTTAAAGCATCTGTCCAACAAGATCTATTAATTTTAAATATCTATGCCCATAACATGGAAACAGTAAATTATTTAAACCAATTAATAACAAAATCAAAGAAACACATTGATAATAATAAAATAATAGTAGGGGACTTTAACACCACCCCTTACTGAAATGGATAGATCATCTAAGCAAAAGATCAACAAGGAAATAAAGGCTTTAAGTGACATAGTTGACCAGATGGACATCACAGATATATTTAGAACATTCCATCCCAAAGCAACAGAATATACATTCTTCTCTACTGCACATGGAGCAATCTCCAGAGCAGATCACATTCTGGGTCGTAAGTCAGGTCTCAACTGGTACCAAAAGATTGGAATCATTCCCTGCATGTTTTCAGACCACAATGCTTTGAAACTAGAACTGAATCACAAGAGGAATGTTGGAAAAAACTCAAATACCTGGGGGCTAAAGGGTATCCTACTAAACAATGAATGGGTCAACAAGGAAATTAAAGAAGAAAAACATTCATGGAAACAAATGAAAATAAAAACACAACTGTTGAAAATATTTGGGACACGGTAAAGGTGGTCCTGAGAGGAAAGTATATAGCAATACAAGCCTTTCTCAAGAAACAAGAAAAGTCTCAAGTACACAACCTAGCCCTACACTTAAAGGAGCTGGAAAAAGAACAACAAAGAAAACCTAAACCCAGCATGAGAAGAGAAATAATAAAGATCAGAGCAGAAATCAATGAAATAGAAACCAAAAGAACAGTGGAACAAATCAATGAAACTAAGAGCTGATTCTTTGAAAGAATTTATAAGTTTGATAAACCCCTGGCCAGACTTATCAAAAAGAAAAGAGAAAGGACCCAAATTAATAAAATCATGAATGAAAGAGGAGAGATCACAACAAACACCAAATAAATACAATTACAAGGACATATTATGAGCAACTATACACCAGGAAATTTGACAGTCTGGAAGAAATGGATGCATTCCTAGAGACATATTACAAAAACTGAACCAGGAAGAAATAGAAAACCTGAACAGGTCCATAACCAGTAAGGAGATTGAAGCAGTCATCAAAAATCTCTCAACAAACAAGACCCCAGGGGCACATGGCTTCCCAGGGGGATTCTATCAAACATTTAAAGAAGAATTAACACCTATTCTCCTGAAACTGTTCCCAAAAAAAAGACAAACTCATTTTATGAGGCCAGTGTTACCTTGATCCCCAAACCAGACAAAGACCCCATCAAAAAGGAGAACTACAGACCAATATCCTTGATGAACATGAATGCAAAAATTCTTACCAAAATACTAACCAATAGTATCCAACACTACATTAAAAGGATAATTCACCACAAGCAACTGGGATTTATCCCAGGGCTGCAAGGTTGGTTCAACATCCACAAATCAACTAATGTGATACAATACACTAATAAAAGAAAGAACAAGAGCCATAGGATACTCTCAATAAATGCTGAAAAAAGCATTTGACAAAATACAGCAAACTTTCTTGATCAAAACTCTTCAAAGTGTAGGGTAGAGGGTACATTCCTCAGTATCATCAAAGCCATCTATAAAAAACCCACAGCGAGTATCAGTCTCAATGGGGAAAAACTGAGAGCTTTTCCCTTAAGGTCAGGAACACATCAGGGATGTCCCTATCACCACAGCTATTCAACATAGTACTAGAAGTCCTAGCCTCAGCAATCAGACAACAAAAAGAAATTAAAGGTATCCGAATCAGCAAAGAAGAAGTCAAACTCTCACTCTGCAGATGATAGGATACTTTATGTGGAAAAACCAAAAGACTCCACTCCAAAACTCCTAGAACTCATACAGGAATTCAGTAAAGTTTCAGGATATAAAATCAAAGTGCAGAAATCAGTTGTGTTTGTATACACCAATGGCAAGACAAAAGAAAGAGAAATTAAGGAGTCGATCCCATTTACAATTGCACCCAAAACCATAAGATACCTAGGAGTAAACCTAACCAAAGAGGCACAGAAGCTGTAAACTATTAAGTACTCATGAAAGAAATTGAGGAAGACACAAAGAAATGGAAAAATGTTCCATGCTCATGGATTGGAAGAACAAATATTGTGAAAATATCTATGCTATCTAAAGCAATCTACATGTTTAATGCAATCCCTATCAAAAGGCCATCCATTTTTTTTTGAAGAAATGAAACAAATAATCCTAAAATTTATATGGAACCATAAAAGACCCTGAATAGCCAGGGGAATGTTGAAAAAGAAAGCCGAAGTTGGTGGCATCACAATTCCAGACTTCAAGCTCTATTACAAAGCTGTCATCATGAAGACAGTATGGTACTAGCACAAAAACAGACACATAGATCAATGGAACAGAAGAGAGAGCCCAGAAATAGACCCTCAACTCTATGGTCAACTAATTTTTGACAAAGCAGGAAAGAATGTCTGATGGAAAAAAGTAGTCTCTTCAAAACTGGTGTTGGGAAAATTGGACAGCCACATGCAGAAGAATGAAACTGGACCCTTTCCTTATATCACACACAAAAAATGGACTCAAATGGATGAACGACCTCAATGTGAGGCAAGAATCCATCAAAATTCTTGAGAGGAACACAGGCAGCAACTTCTTCAACTTCAGCTGCAGCAACTTCTTCCTAGAAGTATTACCACAAGGAAGGGAAGCAAGGGCAAAAATGAACTATTGGTACTTCATCAAGATCAAAAGATTTTGCACAGCGAAGGAAACAGTCAACAAAACAAAAAGACAACTGAAAGAATGGGAGAAGATATTCACAAATGACATATCAGATAAAGGGCTAGTATCCAAAATCTATAAAGAACTTGTCAAACTCAACGCCCAAAGAACAAATAATCCAATCAAGAAATGGGCAGAAGATATGAACAGACATTTCTCCAAAGAAGACATCCAGATGGCCAACAGACACATGAAAAAGTGCTCAACATCACTTGCCATCAGGGAAATACAGATCAAAACTACAATGAGATATCACCTCACACTAGACAGAATGGCTAAAACAAACAAGTCAGGAAATGACAGATGTTGAGGAGGATACAGAGAAAGGGGAACCCTCCTACCCTGTTGGTGGGAATGCAAACTGGTGCAGCCACTCTGGAAAACAGCATGGAGGTTCCTCAATAAAGTTGAAAATTGAGCTACCTTACAACTGAGCAATGGCACTACTGCATATTTACCCTAAAGATAAAAATGTAGTGATTCAAAGGGGCATGTGCACCCTAACATTTATAGCAGCAATGCTCACAATAGCCAAGCTACGGAAATAACCTAGAGTCCATCAACAGGTAAATGGATAAAGATGATGTGGTATATATATACAATGTAATACTATGCAGCCATCAAAAAACCCAAAATCTTGCTATTTGCAATGACATGGATGGAACTTGAGAGTATTATGCTGAGCGAAGTAAGTCAATCAGAGAAAGACAATTATCATATAATCTCTCTGATATGAGGATTTGAGAGGCAGGGCAGGGGGTTGTGGGGAGTAGGGAAGGAAAAAATAAAACAAGATGGGATTGGGAGGGAGATAAGCCATAAGAGACTCTTAAGCTCACAAAACAAACTGAGGTTTGCTGGAGTGGGGGTCTAGGGAGAGGGTGGTTGGTTTATGGACATTGGGGAGGGTATGTGCTATGGTGAGTTCTGTGAAAAGTGTAAGCCTGATGATTCACAGACCTGTAACCCTGGGGCAAATAATACATTATATGTTAATTAAAAAAATGAGTGAATTTTATGTATAAATTATTACCTAAAATGTTCTTCATTAAAAACTTTCTGGAGCATAATGATAATGAAAAAGAGATCAGTTTTAGTGGGATATATTTACATTTTAAATTCTCTACAAAAAATATTCCTCCTTATTACCTAGACCTAGGGTAGATGGTTCCCATAGTCCCACACTTAGTACACCACTAGATCCTTAAAGTCTCTTATCACTACCGCTGATATCCCAATGAATTTTTTTTTAAAGATTTTATTTTTTATTTATTTGACAGACAGAGATCACAAGTAGGCAGAGAGGCAGGCAGAGAGAGGAGGAAGCAGGCCCCATGCAGAGCAAAGAGCCCGATGTGGGGCTCGATCCCAGGACCCTGGGATCATGACCTGAGCTGAAGGCAGAGGCCCCAACCCACTGAGCCACCCAGGCACCCCCCAAATGAATCTTAAAGACAACTAAATCTAATAGTTTTTAAGTATATGACAAAACTGTCAAGTTTCTCTATTTCTTTTTACCCTGAGCCACTATCATATCCTGCAAAGACTCAGGCAAGAACTCTGTATGTGGGAATCTCTCCCCATCTGTTCATGCCATTCTAATCAATTCTAAACAAAGCATCTCAAGCAATCTTTGTAAAAGGCAGAATTTGCTATGTCATATCCCCTTTTAAGATTTTCAATAGTTTTGCAATAGCTCTTACAAAAGAGTTAAAATCCTAACCAAAACCTAAAATCCTACATTACTTGCTCTTTAATTTCCATCCCAAATCATTCACTGCCTTATTTTGTGAGTTCTATCCACCATGGTCATGGTAGCTAATTTTTTTTTTTCTTCTCCCTCCTTTCCGATTAAACCCCTTACTACCCGGACCCCAATCAACCAGAGCAGGAGAATGTGGCTGTGGCTGGAATAATTAGAAATACTCACCAGGGGCTATGAATCTTAAACATGGGGCCAAAGGAATAGAAATAGGGAGCAACATTGGTCCAGCAACAACTCCAATTTTGCCCAGTAGAGAGGGAAGTGTATGGCAGAAGTGGTTTCAATTCCTGGTTAAATGTAGATATCAGGTGGGTCAACACCCTGCATTCTTTCAATCTTTAAGAATGGCACTAATCTCTTCCATTCCATTTGGGATATAGTATTGCTTATGCTTTACTATCTTGGCTGGAGCAGGAGCTGATATATTAGACAAAGGAGATGGTTTTAGTCTTTAACTTGACCTTTCCTATAATAATGTCTCTTATTCTGAAAGTCAAAGAACTCTGGTGAGACTCCTGCCAGTTTCTACGAAATATATCCATTGGGTAGATCTGTGGGCTCATTGGACCCATTGTGAGACACTCCTAGGCCAGATCTCCATTTATCCCCTGGTTTCCTTAAGTCCCTATTCTAACAGAAGGGTGGTAAGTGTTCTGTGGAGCTCTTGGGTTAAGTGTCAGCTCAGGCCTGATATCCAATAAACCAAAAATTTGGGGATTCTCTTTCCAGTGTACAAGCATGTACACTTCTAAGCATGTACATAGCTGTGTCACTTTGGGAAAGATCTAAAAGAATAATATTATATACATTTGTTGTGTCATTGTAGCATTCTTCCTCAGAAAGATCTGACCATTCCTTAGTTAATGAATTTTTGATTCTGAGAGCTAAGTGAGATATAAAAACTATTTAAGGAATCATGTCTTATCACCAGAGCAACTGACATCATCATTCTACTCATCCATTCACACACATATATACATATGCACCCCACACACATATTCTTTTTTGTTGGTTGACTGACCATCATTTTATCTTGCCTCTAAGAATCATACAGGCTATTTATTTATTATTGTCATAGATCCTTGCAGGCCAGGACTTCCGGTTGCAATTCTGACCTTGATGTCCATCATAGCATTTTATTCTATCTTGCTTCTGATGGTTAAATGCCACCACTGGCACTGGCCTCTATATATTCAGAATCCTATAATGTTTATTAACTTCAGGGATCTCAGAGTCAGACGAGGCTACAGAAAAGAGTACCAAACCTATTGGAGTTGCTGTTGCCTCCTCTCACCGGCATATTTCTTGATGCCTTAGTTAAGGTAATACCCTCTGGTCTCATTTAGTAATGTAGCCATCTAGTGTGTTTGAGTCTTATATAATAAATTCCTTTTAGCATATTCACTTCTTCTAGCATTTTGACCCCTTTAACATTTGCCTACCCCGTTTTTGGATCTCACTTAATTTAATGAGGGCCATCATTTTTGCCAATTTTCACCAGTTCAGAGGACAGATACAAGTGTCTTTGCCAGAGTGTTCAATTCTGAACCACAGTGGAACAGTGGTCCTCAAGCTTTAGTGTCCATTATAGTCACCTGGAGAGTTTGTTAAACTGTAAATTTCTGGGAATCATCCCGAGTTTCTGATGCAGGTCTGTGTGGGACCTAAGAATATGCATTTCTAACAACTTCCCAGGTGAGGCTGATCCTGTTTATAATGAGGACCAATCTTGAGAACTACGGTACAGAGTGACATAATATCAACAAACTCTTCCTTTTTCCAGCTTCATATTGTCCATTACCTCAGTGAGCACCCATAAGATCTATTCCCAGGTTCTGCTAATACATGCCATAAGGTTCAGGGAGATCTGAAGTTTCAGTATTATCAAACCATTAAATATCAGAATAAAGAGAAGAAACAAATATAACATGATTTCGAATTTTCTATCTTGTATGTCTGAACAGAGAGTGGTGCTATTCCTAAGAGAAAGAAAGGCCATGGCTAAGATTGAGAGGTGAGGTGAATATGGCAGGTTCAAGTTTGTACCTGAGGGGTATCAACTTAAAGATATGTAGTAAGTAGAAGAATATAGGAGACTTGAGCTAAGCAAGAAATATGTCTAGGAGATACAGGGTAAGGAGTTGGAATAAATGGGTTCAACATGATTGGAGTCATGGGAGTGAACAACATCACCCAGAGAGACTATGGATATAGAAGAGGGGTAGGAAAAAGGATAGGGATGGAACACTGGGGGAAATACCCAAAATTAAGATGGATATTTGCACAAAGAGGAGTCCTGTAGTTTAACCAGAGCAAAAACTTTGATAGCTAGGAATCTATAGAAAAGGGACTAGCCTACAATGTTAAAAGCTGAACAATAGTTAAGGAATATGTGCACTCTGAAGAGTAACTGTCAATGGAAGAGATTATGACCCTGTATTTACCAATACAGTTTCATAAAGTCTGGTGTTTGGGGAAGAGGGGTATTGAAACCTGACCCCAGGGGTAGGTGGGGCAATAAAAGATGTTGTACAGTTTTTGTTTTGTTTTGTTTTTAGAGATGTTTGGCTGCCAAGGAAGCTATAGGGAAATTAGAATATTTGGAAAGTTTCTTTTATTCTGAAGTCAGATGTAAAAGGAAAAGAATCTCAATGGATGGAGTTACATGGCAAGAGTTGAAGACAACAGGCTGACTCCTTGGAGTTTACAGAGAGAAAATAAAAGGAGATCAAGAGTGGTTCCAAGGACTGAGGAATACACAGTCTCAAAGAATTCCCCAGTGATTTTTTTTGTAGCAATTTTTAATATAAAAATGAATAACACTTTTTAAAGATTGTAAAAAACCTTAATGGTTAATATTATACAGAAAATGTCAGCTTATTATAAAACACCAGGATAATTTCCCCTTAAAAATGCCAAATGTAAAACTACGTTGAATTTTCAAGGAATTGTAGTGGCCTAAATGCCACTGGTTGTATGTCTGGGGCCTATGAGATGTCTTTCCCGGCCCTCTTGATTTGGTCCTTTTATCAGTATGTGACTTGATATCAACTTACCTGGAACCTATTAGACTAGCCTTATATAAAAACCCCTTTACTACACATTGTTAAATACTGAATCCTTGCCTTTTTGCCAAGGGTCAATAAAAATTTGCCACATAAATACATGTCAGCATAACTTCAAAAGCATCATTGAAGACAAGTGTACATTTTCACCCTGACGTGAAGACACAAACTTTACCTTTTAATATTTATTTCTAGGAGAAGTGTTCCTCTGCTCTAAAGACATGGTATCTCTTGTAACCAGACAATCAAAATAATGCAAATCTTCCAATTCTTTCTGTTACAGTGCCAAATAGTTCACTGCTAATTTGTGCTTGGCATGTCATTTCTCCTTCTCATTCTCTTCTCGATTTCAACACTGTTACTTTAAACCTCTCATCCATTGTGAGCTCTTTCAAAAACCTCAAAAATGGAGCAAATAGAAATAATATATACATAAATGCACTAAGGACAGATGTAATGTTAAACTTAAGTCTGAGACAAAGTTGCCTATTTCCAGTCTGGAAGACTTTGATAAAGTACCATTCGATGGGGATTGTTGGGTTCTTTGGGCACAGAATGTGGAACTACAATAATTATGACCAGTCTTTCTTCAACCATGCAAGATAGATTCACCAAAAAGGTGAGATTCATAATACTTTGGAATGAATTTTCCTGGTGCTTAGGAATTACCAGATGTGAATGCAATGAATTCACTCCCCAGTAACTTCAGGACTCATAGAAATTCATAGAAGTCTTTTATGTACAGAAAGAAAAATGGAAGATTAAAGAAGATAAAATAAAATAAAATAAAATCTGAGTACACTCATTGTGAATTGTGATAAAGATAGAGACCTTACATTATGCCAATTATTTCTTCAAAGCAATACTGTAACATCCATTTTCCTTATATATGCCCAGAGGGCTCAGAGAAAGGACATGCCTCCTACTATTTTAAAAATAATTTTAAGGACTTCAGACAGTAGAGAGGGAAAAACTAATTGTATAAAGATAAAGCCTCTAGAGAGTTTTTGTTGATATTGCCTTCACGGAAGAGAAGTTTAAGACACAGTGATTATTAAAACAGGAAAACTCATCCACGCTCTCATTAAAGTAGATAACAAAATGATTTTGCTTAGAGCAACAAATGTGAAATCTCTTAATTTTCTTCCTAAACCATGTGACTCTTTAGCAGCCTAGATAAAAGAAGCAGTTAGAGCAGATGAGGCTCAGATCTCCCATTAATGCAAAGTAAATTGAATTCTAGAGAATCTTCGTCCTTTCAAGTTGGCTGAGGGTCCCACAGTTCAATACAAAAACCATTATGCTTACTTACCACGCTACAAAGTCCTCCAAATCATTTATAAGGGCTGAGCCCAAATGGATGGCCCCAAGCTTGCCTGTTTCATTGCCAATAAATCCAAGCCCTCCTCAGACATTATTGAATTGTTCTGACAGTCATACACAGCACGTATCTCCTTTCTCCTCTCTTTTCAAATCTTATAGTTGCCTTTCTTACTAACTTTTTTTTTTCCTTTACATTTTTCTGCAACACCCCTCATTCTGGCTTCCCGTCTTCACGTTCCTACAATGCTTGACGCATACCCAGCTTCCCCTGTAATCAACACTGGTCTATGGGGAAGACCCAGCAGCATATCATAATGTAACCTCGCTGTGCTCCACCACCTTCTCCTCAGTTCACACCTGGCACACTCTCCACCAGAAAGATTTAAGATTTCATCCCATTCTGTATACTCATAACTGTTCTCTCTTCTAGAGCCAGGAAAGGGGACATACTGGAGCACTCTGCTTTCCACTTATCCAAGCTAACTGGCTACAATAGACCAAAAGTAATCCAAATAGAGGACAGCCCACAAAAATTTAAATTTAGTTTCAGGGATTGCCATAAAACTCCTCCTATCATCAAAGTAGTATTATTTTAAATTTGAATTAAACTTAAGTCATAATCCATAAGGGGACCCAAATGGATGGGGCCATACAGATCAAAATAGTACAGCTTGGATATTGTCTATCACAAATCTTTGAAATGGGTTACATCTGGTTTGCTAGATTTCCTGGGTCAACTTGGCTGTAGCACCTGCCTAAGCCTGGGAATTATGTTTCCCTGAATCCCTCTTCTATGAGGATTTGACCCATTTGAGAATGTGGTCAGTGAGATGAGTTCACATGAGATTTTCAGGGGCTCAACTACTCCAGCCTGCCCAGGATGGAAGGGTTGCCAGGCATACTGGGCATTCGGTGGCAAAACTAGGGAAGTTTTGCACAAACCAAGAAGTTGGTCACCCTAGATTTAGAAAATGGAAGTGATATCAAGATTACCTTGGACTATCATGGGTGTCAGAGTAATGAAGAGATGCAGGCATTTCCAGCAGGACTGTGCTTGTCCTTGCTCCCCTCCTACCCTAGTCCCAGCTAGTCTACCCAGTCTCTGACCCTGCCTCCTATTGGTCAGTGGGAGCCACAAGCCTAGCACCATTGCTTGGTTGCAAACTCACAGACATAGCCTTCCCCACAGAGGCAGGGATGCCATAGAGGCAGCAGTTTCTAGAGCTAACTGCTACTGCAGACCTCTCCACATGCTTCCCTTTTGTGGTTCTGCTTCCACAGGCAGATACGATGTGGTGTTCCAGAGATTCCCACGAGCTCTGACTTGCCCAACTGCACTGCTGCTTCAGACAGAAATTACTGTTTGATCCTCTGATGCTCACCTTCTAGAATTTACACTTCGAAGCTCCTCCTACTTCTATGTCAACTCCGGTTCCTATATTAAATACCTTATTCCCATAACAGTTGTGGTGGCTCAGCTCTCCTGATTGGGCTCTGACCAACATCCCTGAGTAGTGAGTAATCATAGTGTGGCACCACACAATCATCACTCGGGAGTCAGAAGTATATATCAGGAGCCTAATTACACAGCCAACAACAGTAACAGCGGGTACCACAGTAAAAAGTAACTCAACCACTTTTTCCTCGGAGAGGTTAATGCTACCATTCTCTTGTCCCACCTCTTCCCCTCCACCTCCAGTTTTTCTTTTCCATAACTCATTTTTAAAAATTTTGGCACTTATTGTAATTTTAAAATGTTGGCACTTATCATAATTTGCAAATTTTATGTTTATTTATATGTTTATTGTGTGATTATTAATTCAATGTCGGCTCTTCCTTGGTACCTCACTGAACCACCTTGGTACTGTTCAACACCACATATGCTGTCTAGGAGATTATAAAATGCCTGGCACATAGTAGGTGAACAATAAAGTTTAATAAATATGTTAAAGGAAATACATTTAAAGAACTGTGATTTGGAACCTAAGATTCTCTTAAAGGAACACACACTTGCTGATTCGGTCTTTTAAGTATTAACCACAATATGTGTCTTAGAAGGAGGAAATAAACAATTCTCTAGTTCTAAACATTGAGAGCCTTTTTACATTCCATCAGCAACATAACCCATGACCAGGTAAATACTTGTCTTCTTTATTTCCTTCAACAAAGAGAATCAATTACAAACTTCTCTGTTAATCCCCTAAGTACAATGCAGAGTCCATTAAAGGCTCAGAAGTTAGTAACCCCGGGATAGAGAATAATGTTTATACTATTAAATGAATAATGGCTCCACACTGTCTCGAAGAGGAGAATTTTCCTGGGTTGCCATTTGGTTTGTTTGTTAGTAGGTTTTAAATAATTTAACAGGTCAAAAAGATACTATGCCTGGCATGAATAATTATGTTCCAACAAAGCTACAGAGGAGCACCAGGCTTCAGAAGAAGTTACTAACAATTCGCTTTCTGGCTGTCACATTGAGATTTTGCCTTCTACGAAGTTTTGGAAGTCACTGTAAAATTGTAACATTGCCATGTACCATGTGGATTTAAAAGGCCATTTCCCAGTCAAGAGGACACTGGGTGAAAGTGCCGGCCAAACCCAAGCTTGCCTCAGCTCTCACCTGGGAAGTACAATTCTTGAGGCCAAACATTTTCTAAGTCCACTTCCGACTTCATGTTCAAAGCCAGTCCATTTTGGAGATCACTCCCATATTCCTCTAATCAAAGCTGATAATCACTCTAGAGGATGAGCCAGTAACAGAGCTTTCTCACTGAGTCCTGGGACCTGGCACCAGCCAAATCTCCTAGTCATCTCCATTCATCTGAAGTTCTCAAAAAGGCGGGTATCCAGGATGACGATAGAAAGTCTTCAGAAGTCTTCATCAGCAAGCCAGGTTCAACAGTCACCACACTTCCTTTACTGAACAGGGAAGTTAACAAATACACTTTTGCACAGAAAGGTACCAGCATGTCATGGTGAGTGGGTCCATGAAGCAACCACTGGGCATCAGAGGAAGGACAGCCCTCTGAGAAGTCACCCAAATACTGCACTCACTTCACAGACAGGGAAAATGAAGATGTGAGCAAAGAAGGGGACAGTGACAGACTTTTCTTTCAAAATAAAAAAAGGGAAAAATGAAAGCCGTACATTTTCATGGGTCATTTATTCTCAGTGTTAGAGAGAAACCTGCTCTGTGGGAGCCATGGGTCACCCGGGGAGATGAAAGCACTGAAGACAAAAATGATGTGAATTGTTAGAGTTTTGTCTGGGTGTTTTATGGCTCCCTGGACCTGCACGGCTTTGCTACCCTGAGCGAGTCCTGCTCACACTGGCCTCACGTAGCAGAAGTCAGAGCGGGCCCAAGGGCTCTCCATCTTCCTGCTCGGGGCATCTAAGTTTCAGGTCTACTGCCTTACCTCAGCCTGTCAGCTGCGCCTGCCTGGAATTTGGATCTTTAAGGAACAAAAATTAAAATGCAGGGGTAGCTGAGAAACGATTCAGTGAGAGAGCAGAATGGTGCCAGGGCTGTGAGTCCCCAGGGAGGAATGAGGTCCGAGGGTAGGGGCGGAAAGTGCCCAGTGCCAGGGCAGCATCTGAACCAGACAATTCCAAAGCATGACTTGTTTCAGACTGGGATCTGCTCCAGCCTGTCCTTCTAAATGCTTCACCATCCTTAATTTCTGTTCTTTTTTCAAATCCGGTTCTCCACCTTTCACTGGATTCAGAGATAATATATTCCTCTTCTACCAATTTTCCTAGAGCAGATTTGTGACTTCACATTCTGGCAGTGGCAGTTACGGGGAGGCAGAGAAGAGCTTCTTGAAAAGATAAATGGGGTCTAGTGTTGGCTTAGCTGCCCGATGGCTATGTGGCCTTGGGCAAGTCAGTCTCTTTTACTAGAACTCAGCTTCTTCATTCTATCAGAAAAGCACACTGGACAGATAGTTCTTGTCACGACTGTGGTGTTGGTGCCACCTTTTGTTTAGGACCCTGTTATTGATGCCTAAGATGATGTCCCTACAGTTCTTAATACCGCCAATGAATTAATTCAATTTAGCAAATCTACTGAACACACACTCCACATCGAGCGTGCTAAATACTGGAAATATAACAATGAATAGATCAGTCATGGTTTCTGTCCTCTTCGGGCTTGTGAGGAAGACAGAAACGAATGCCAGCCAGTTACCATGGTGTGGAATAAACATCACACTCTAGCAAGGACAGGGTGTGCTCAGACAACGTTCAATGGGGGCCTTACCCAGATTCTGGGAATCAGGGAAGCTTCTGCAGAAATTGTGACTTCTAAGTTTTTCTGGCAGGAACTGAAGGATGTTAGATATGGTGGGGAGACAAACTGTTCTGAACCTAAGGGGCAGCATGGGTATGGAATGTCATGAGGAATTGAGAGGTCAGAGCCACTGGGCTGAAGAGATGCTGATGATGCGAAAGAGGTAAGTCAAGGCCAAATCAGACTGGTCAGGCGGCATTTGGGTTTTCCCTTAAAAATCAGGAGACTACTTTAGAGATCAACTCTACTCCCTTCCTTTCCTCCCCCTTCACCAAGTTAAGAAAGTAAACAGATGTGTTTTTAAAAATGATTTGCATCAACAATGTTGTGTGAAAATGTATTTTCAGAGTTAATCAGAAAAATTAAATTCTCCATTCGTTGAGCCCCTAATTCCCTGACATTTCTCCGGGGGTGCGTGTGGAATCTGTTCCTGGAAGAGTGTACATATGACCCTCGGTACTGAGCTTCTCAGCAGTCCAGAAGGCATACCTTTCTGCTCCCCTCCTCAGGCAGGGGTTATTTGATGCAGATGGGGTTATTTGATGCAGATTTTCAAAACTTGCTATTGAATTACAAAGGCATGAAACTGACAAGGAACCTCACTGAAACAAAGCAGTTTTAACATCGGCTCCCCTGGGTTCCCAAGAGTGCCTTTTGCCCAGAGGGTGCTGCCCTAAAATATCCACTCCCCTTTGATCTTCCGAGCAGATAAGAGTTTTGCTACAAGAGAAGTAGAAATATTTCAACAAGAATGAATGTTACCATATCCCCCCTGGAATGTGCTCTGTAGAATCCCTAAACCAACTTTAAGCACTTAAAACCCTATTTTCTTAATCAATCCCCAAGTTCTTACGAGTCTTCATTACCCATGAGGTCTTCTCTTTTTACAAGGACAGAGTCTCTCCGCATGTCTCCAAACACCTGACATTCAGGACCACACATGCGAGAGATCTGATCTTGCCCAGTGAGAAAGCCCTGCCACCCAGCTTGCCCTGGAATCTGCCCTCATGGCAATGCCGTTGGCTTCCTCTGGTATTTTTGACATTCACAATGCACCGTGGCTCCCACTGAGCCTGCTGTCAGTGAAATCTCTAAAGCTTTATTCCATGTATTGCAGTTTAACTACTTCTCCCCCTCCTCCCATGTACAATTTGATTTCTGAACCCAAGTGCAAGACCTTCCATTTATCCCTATTAAATTTCATCTTGTTAGATTCAGGCCATTGTTCTGGCCTGTCTAAATCATTTTGGATCTTGGCCCTGTCAGCTGTCTCCCTCTTTGCTTTACATCTTCTGCAAATTTGATCATCATGCTTTCCATGTGTTAACTTAAGTCATCAATGGAAGAGTTGGGACAGAGACAAGGACATGGCCCTCTAGGTCACTAGAGATTGCTCTCCAGGTTGATGGTGATCAATCAGTATTCATTGAGTACTGTCTTTCATCCAGGTTCCAGTTCACTGAGCTACATTATCATCCAGCCCACATTTCTCCATTGTGTCCCCTCCAATATCAGGGAGGATTTTGTCAAACATCTTGCTGCTATCCAGATACACTATGCTAGAATGCCTCTTTATCTAATAATAATAGGAAGACTAGGTGCAGAAAATCTATGAGCAGTAATGCAAACATTGATCAATGTGTCTTATGTAGAGCAGGATTTCTAGAACAAGGTAGTGACAGATAGAGTTCTGTCATGCCACCAGAACATGAGATCCTTGAAGCCAGGAATGTTTCTCTATGAGTTTCTGCTCATCGCTGTTTTTCCAGCACCTAGAGAAATAGCTAATGATAGCAGACACTCAAAAATGTATTACATGATTTCATTAATGAACATAGTTTGGGGTTAGCTGTAATCTAACCAATCCAAAAAAGCAAAACCACCGCGTATTTCTAAGTGAAGAAATGATAAGATAGGATGTGGGAATTACTTCTTGTCACCTAGATCAGGGATTCCCAAACTACCGCCCACAGGCCAAATCAGGCCAGTTTCCTAGTTTCGTAAAGAAAGTTTCATTGGAACACAGACATGTTCATTCATTAACACATTGTCAATGGCCCTTTCACGCAAGCATGGTGGGGTTGGGTATTTATTTGTAAGAGAGACTGTCGTCCAAAGAGCTGAAAATATTTACTATCTGGCTTTATACAGAAAAATTTTGTCAGCCACTGGCCTAAGGAATTAAGTCTAAACTCCTTATCACTGAGATTCTCCATGATCTAAGTTTTTGCTAATTTTGCTACTGATAAGAGTAATGATCCAGAAAGATATCCCCAAATATATCATGCCTATTGTTCATTCTGTGCCTTCTCCCACTGCTGGATATAACCAGAAGACCATGGTCCTCTCATCCAGGTCGTTTTCAACATTGTACATATACACGTGTAAGGATCTATATGCAAAACAGACACAATTGTATACAAATCTTTGCTGAATGTCGACAATAGGCTGCGCACTATGTTAGACCCTTAACAATTATCTTCACAATAGTCTTGCAAGGTAAATAATATTATCTCCTTTTTCTATTGAGAAAACTGAGGAATTAAGCAGCTTACCCAACAATTCATAGAGAATAGAGGATTTACCTGAAGTCTGAGCTAAGGTTTATAAGAATCCACTTGTAATTTGGTTTATTTTTGCTTATTGCACATTTGGAAATAAGCCAGTTTACAAAAGGGGAACAGGGACATGTCCGATTTTATAGAAATCTTGATTTGGGGCTTAAAATACGATCGAATTCATTTTTTAAAATCTTCTATTGATGTTTAAGTCAGCCAAAGTCAATTTTATTTTGAAAAGTCATTAACTACCGTGAATTTAAACAATAAAATCAATTCAGAAACTATTCATTCAGTTCAAAATCTGAGACAGCCACATTAATGCAATTGTATTTGAACTATCCTACGTTCATTCATAGCCACGCTCAAATCACACTGCGCTCTTCACTCAGGCAGCTCCCATCCCATCTGCCAACGCACAGATGGACTGGTCTGTGCACGCGGGCTTTTCTTTCTATGTTGCATGCGATGGCAGCAATGACGAACCTGGGGTGTCTGTCAGGAGCCTAGCACATAACTTAGCTCTCCCTCCCGGTATCTTTGGGCGGTAGGTAAGTGACCGGCATTATCCAATCACAGTTTCTATTTTGGTCCCTCTACTTCAGATCGATTCTCTGGCGCAGGCTGGTGCTTTCTCTGCACTCATAACTGGATTTGAGCTATCCCTTAAAATCATATTTCATCAGCTGCTGGCACATCACTTCTGCCGCTAATGCCACACTGATCTTCTTTGGCAAGTTTCCACACCTCCTTTGCTCACCTTGGGGGCTACATCCTAGCCAGGCTTTTCTCTCTGCCCCTGACCCTCCCATATGCCCTTATCCCCCCCAAGATCCAGCAACAACCCCCTGGCCAGATTTAATTTCTTACGCATGTCTATCCAAGCAGACATGAAAACAAAAATAGTATTTCCCTGGAAAGAGTTTCATTTCCCATGGCCAAACGTAGCACTGCTCTTACCATCAGGAAGCACTTTCCAGGGTTGGGCTGAATCCCTTGAGTGGACCTGGAGAAACAGTGAGACAGATGTAGAGAGAGGGAAAGAAGTCCTATGTGAAAGCACGCTTAGGATCTTCTGGGTATTTTGTTAAATAAACACCATGGGGTAATTCGGTATTTTTGTAAGGATAAAACCCAACCTTAAAGATGATAGGGCATCAGCAAAATTTAATTACTCCCTCAGGTTTCTGCTGTGCAAGGAAGTGCTCACAGGACAACTTGGGTGGCTTGTTTTTATTTATTTTTTAGAGAGAGAGAGCAGGCAGACAGAGAAGCAGGCAGAGGCAGAGGGAGAAGCAGGCTTCCTGCCGAGCAAGGAGCCCGATGCGGGACTCGATCCCAGGACGCTGGGATCACGACCTGAGCCGAAGGCAGACGCTTAACCAACTGAGCCACCCAGGCATCCCTGGGTGGCTTGTTTTTTTATGGTATTGCTTCTCTCCTCACATGGAGGCACAGATAAAAATGGCTCATGGCTAGAGGTGAGTGCCTATCATGAGTAGAACCCATCCTACCCACACCAGTTCTCACCCAGCAGAAAGTAATTCATGCCAAGTCCACGTGCTTAGCCCCTGGGCTCCAGGGAGAACTGACCAGGAGGCCAGTTGCTACTGATGCCACAGCAGGCACTGGCCGAGTCCCATGGTTTCTGAGGAAATAGGAGTGAGGTCTTCTAAAGGAAGGAAGCCACAGCTAATCTCCCTTCTTCCAAGTGTCATTTGAAGGGGATTATGCCAGATGGGTAAAGTAGGCAGAATTCTCTCTCCCTAGCAGGGAAACCCCAAAAGAGCATCTTGTAATCTCTCAAAAAATCTTGGAATCACTTCTGAGCCACAGGACTTTAATTGAAGGACTGAAAAATGTCTGCAGCTTTTTTGTGCACATTCTCTTCCATCTGAGCTCTCTAGTCCCCATCTCTAGTGAGCAGTCCACACACAAGGCTACATCTGATTCACAGTCTTGATGAAGTCTGCGTGAGTCAGGGCTTCCCTAAACATAGATCAGCCTACTCCATACCACATTCACCCTGAACACCATGTCAGGCCAGAGTCCTTTGTTAGTTAAGTGGACTCACAATGAATATGATGTTCTCTCTGCTTCCCAAAATTAGAGAGAAGTTATGTGGTAATGGATGGTTGCTTACATTTAATTTCACAGAGAGGTGAAGAAATAGATCTCTTCTTGGGATGATGGGCTTTCTGGACAGTTAGTATGATATTTCTTTGAGAATTCAAATTCATGGAATTAGGAAGTCAAGGTATAAATGCTAGCTAGACCAGTGACTTCACCAACTCTGGTGAAGAGAAAAATAATGGGGGGCAGGGGTTTGTGAAATGACTGAGCACTAGATAACTCAACTGGACCCTGCTTCCTACAGCCCACCCCCCAACAATTGCTTTCCTGCAACCTGATCACTGAAAGCTCCCTATGCCTCTAGTGACTGAAGACTGGAGATAGTCCTTGATTCCTGCTCTTCTTTGCTCAAGACTCAACTATGACATGCCATCACCTGTGTGTTTCTATGTGTTTCCCTCATCACTATCCCTGGTGCTTTTACCTTGGTGGACTAGTCCCTTATGTTTCTCCTGGTTGGTAGCCATCACCCTCTATCTGGTGTCACTCTCTAAGGTGTCCCCACCCAAGCCCTAAACACCCTCCTTCTTCAAATCAATATCACCTAGAAAAAACATGACTTTTCTAAAATATAAATACATGCACCCCAATGTTTATTACAGTATTATTTACAAAAGCCATATTATGAAAGCAACCCAAATATCCATTGATAGATGAGTAGACAAAGAAGGTGTGGCATACATGCATACATATATACATACATACATACATACATACATATTATTCAGCCACCAAAAAGCATGAGATCTTGCCATTTGCAACAACATGGATGGAGCTAGAGAATATAACACTAGGTGAAATAAGTAAGTCAGAGAAAGACAAATATATGATTTCACTCGTGTGTGGAATTTAAGAAACAAAACAAATGAGCAAAGGAAAAAAGAGCGAAAGACAAACGAAGAAACAGACTCCTAACTATACAGAACAAACTGATGGTTACCAGAGGGGAGGTAGGTGGGGGGGATGGGTGAAATAGATGATGGGAATTAAAGAGTATACTTATGATAAGTACTTAGTGATGTGTAGAATTGAAAATCACTATATTGTACACCTGAAGCTCATATAACATTGTATGTTAACTACACTGAAATTTAAAATGAAAATTAATTTTTAAAAAGCCTGACCATAATATTCTTCTGCTTAAAATACTTCAAAGCCATTCTATAGCTAGAAAATAAAGTCCAAGTGTCTCCTCAGATCTATTTCTCTCTGTGTCACAGAATCTAGCTAACTTACATATGATTTAGACTTTTAAAAAGGGATAATACATTGATTAAATGGAACTTTCTAATTTTGGATAATAATAGATTTACATGCAGTTTTAAGAAATACTAGACAGACCCCTTGATTCCTTACATAGTTCATAATGGTAATATCTTACAAAACTAGAATACAGTATCACAACCAAGATACTGACCTTTTACCTTTAAAGATTTTTATTTACTTATTTGACAGAGAGAGACACTGCGAGAGAGGGAACACAGGCAGGGGGAGTGGGAGAGGGAGAAGCAGGCTTCCTGCTGAGCAGGGAGCTCAATGTAGGGCTGGATCCCAGGACACTAGGATCATGACCTGAGGCGAAGACAGACACTTAACCACTGAGGCCCCCAGGTGCCCCAAGATACTGACTTTGATACACTTAAGATAAAGAACGTTTCTATCACCACACAAATCCCTTTTATTGCTCTTTAATAGCCACACATACCTACTTCCTCACCTTTCCCCAATCTTTGTCTCTAATCTCTGATAACCACTAATCTATTCCCCATTTTCATAATTCTATAATTTCAAAAGTGTTATATAAATAAAATTATACAGTATGCAACCTTTGGGTTTTTTTTTTTACAAAGAATAATTCTCTGGAAAGTTATCCGAGTTTTTGCATGTATCAATAGCTTGTTTCTTTTTATTACTGAGATGTACTCCATAGCACGAATATGCCACAATTTGTGTAATCATTCATCTGGTGAAGGGCTTTTGGGACGTTTCCAAATTTTGACTATTACAAATAAAACCACTATGTGCATCCATGTACAGATGTGAGTGTAAGTTTTAATTTCTCCGGGACAACTGGCCTCAAGTGCAATTTCTTTTTTTTTTTTCAGTTGTGTTTTTTTTTTATTTAAGCTTTTTTTATTTAAACATGTAATATAACCCCACCACCCTCTCCCAAACCCTCTCCCCCCCCACCCCCCTCATTTTGTTTTATGACATTAAGAGTCTCTTTTGGTTTGTCTCCCTCCCGATCCTATCTTGTTTCATTTTTTCTTTTCCTACCACCTTAACCCCCACCCCCGTTGCATCTCCACTTCCTCATATCAGGGAGATCATGTGATAGTTGTCTTTCTCCAGTTGACTTATTTCGCTAAGCATAATACGCTCTAGTTCCATCGATGTTGTCGCAAATGGTAAGATTTCATTTCTTTTTTTTTTTTTAAGATTTTTATTTATTTATTTGTCAGAGAGAGTGAGCACAGACAGACAGAGAGGCAGGCAGAGGCAGAGAGAGAAGCAGGCTCCCTGCCGAGCAAGGAGCCCAATGCGGGACTCGATCCCATGACGCTGGGATCATGACCTGAGCCGAAGGCAGCCGCTTAACCAACTGAGCCACCCAGGCGTCCCAGATTTCATTTCTTTTGATGGCTGCATAGTATTCCATTGTATATATATACCACCTCTTCTTTATCCATTCATCTGTTGATGGACATCTGGGTTCTTTCCATAACTTGGCTATTGTGGACATTGCTGCTATAAACATTCAGGTACACATGCCCCTTTGGATCACTACATTTGTATCTTTAGGGTAAATACCCAGTAGTGCAATTGCTGGGTCATAAGGTAGCTCTATTTTCAATTTTTTGAGGAACCTCCATGCTGTTTTCCAGAGTGGTTGCACCAGCTTGCATTCCCACCAACAGTGTAGGAGGGTTCCCCTTTCACCACATCCTCGCCAGCATCTGTCATTTCCTGACTTGTTCATTTTAGCCATTCTGACTGGTGTGAGGTGGCATCACAATTCCAGACTTCAAGCTCTATTACAAAGCTGTCATCATCAAGACAGTATGGTACTGGCACAAAAACAGACACATAGATCAATGGAACAGAATAGAGAGCCCAGAAATAGACCCTCAACTCTATGGTCAACTAATCTTCGACAAAGCAGGAAAGAATATCCAATGGAAAAAAGACAGCCTCTTCAACAAATGGTGTTGGGAAAATTGGACAGCCACATGCAGAAAAATGAAATTGGACCATTTCCTTACACCACACACGAAAATAGACTCAAAATGGATGAAGGACCTCAACCTGAGAAAGGAATCCTTCAAAATCCTTGAGGAGAACACAGGCAGCAAACTCTTCGACCTCAGCCGCAGCAACTTCTTCCTAGGAACAATGCCAAAGGCAAGGGAAGCAAGGGAAAAAATGAACTATTGGGACTTCATCAAGATCAAAAGCTTTTGCACAGCAAAGGAAACAGTCAACAAAACCAAAAGACCACTGACAGAATGGGAGAAGATATTTGCAAACAACATATCAGATAAAGGGCTAGTATCCAAAATCTATAAAGAGTTTAGCAAACTCAACACCCAAAGAACAAATAATCCAATCAAGAAATGGGCAGAGGACATGAACAGACATTTCTGCAAAGAAGACATCCAGATGGCCAACAGACACATGAAAAAGTGCTCCACATCACTGGGCATCAGGGAAATACAAATCAAAACCTCAAGTGCAATTTCTAAGCTATATGGCATTTGCATGTTTGGTTTTATATGAAATTTCCAAACTGTTTTCCTTTATGGTTTTAATATTTTATATACTGACACTAGCAATGTATGAGTGAACCAATTTCTCTATATCCTTGCCAGAATTTGATGTTGTCACTACATTTTTTAAAGTTTTAGCTTTTCTAATTGTAATATGGTATATTTCACTGTGGTTTTATTTTTTTTTTAAAGATTTTATTTATTTATTTGTCAGATAGAGAGAGAGCACAGGAGCGAGCACAGGCAGACAGAGTGGCAGGCAGAGGCAGAGGGAGAAGCAGGCTCACCGCTGAGCAAGGAGCCCGATGCGGGACTCGATCCCAGAACCCTGGGATAATGACCTGAGCTGAAGGCAGCTGCTTAACCAACTGAGCCACCCAGGCGTCCCTGGTTTTAATTTATAATTCCCTCATGACAAATGTTGGTGAACATCATTTCATGTGCTTGCTATTTCTTATTCACTTTGATAAAATGTCTGTTCATGTCTTTTGCCCATATTGTCATTGGATTGTTTGAATTTTTTTTTAACTGATGAGCTTTCATAACTTAGTTGTATATTCTAAATTCTAATTCTTTATTGGATATATGATTTGCAAATATTTTCTCACAGACTATAGCATGTCTCTTCATGCTGTTAACAGGGTCTTTTACAGAGAAAAACTTTTAATTTTGGATAAGATCTAATTTATCAATTTTCCTTTTATGGTCTGTGCTTTTGGTGCCATGTCTGAGTTTTTTTTTTGCATATACACTCAATCCCAAATATTTTCTATTTCTAAAAGCTTTTTAGTTTTTCATTTTACATTTAGTTCCATGATCCATTTTGAGTTAATTTTCATAAGGTGTAAGGTTTCGATCAAGAGTCTTTTATTCTTTTACTTTTTGTCTCTCCCATCATGTCCCCCACCCAATAAATGTTCAAACTGCCCAGTACCCTTTGTTGAAAAGGCCTGGCAAAAACTTGTAAATGGTGGTGTCTCCATTTGGTCTCCTCCTTTGGTTCCCTATCAGGTGAGACATCCTTTCTCTGGCTTTCATGATTTCCTGTTCCCTCCCTTTTCATCCAAACCTCCAAAAAGGCTTAATTATGGCCTAGAGTCTCTGGGGCCTCCCGACTACGCAGTGTCTCTCCAAGAAGCTAGGTACATCCATAGGGGCAAGCAAGCCTGTGAATCTTAAAAAGGCACCAAGAATTCCAACCAAAACTACCCTCTATATAGCTTGCTCAATTTGTCTTGCCTTCTCCCCCCACCACCTCCTCCCACAACCTTGGTCTTAAAGAACTAAGGAAATAACAACCTTGCCTAGATGTGACAACTCACTTGTGGAAACAGGATTTTTAATCTAATATTTTTGGATTTCCCTGGACTTGGTTCCCCAATTTCACAGCATATCAGACTGTGTCCTGGCTCCTTGTTACTACTTCATTTTATGGCTACCATATTGAAAGAATTTGTCATGCTCAGATATCTGGTTCATGTAATAGACAAATACTTGTTACATGCTATAGGAAACCATGTGGGATCTCTTTTGCTTTCTTCCTCTTCCCAATTATCATATATGTCAGAGCTGTACTCACTCTCAGAATACAAACAGCCCTGATTTAAAATCATCTAAATCTATGTGCGCTTGAGGTAACATTTCCACAAAAGAATGTCAAGGACCATACTTGCCCTGACAAATTCTTGAGGAAAACAGTTTAAGCTGAGATACCATGTGGAGATAAGATGATTATTCAGAAAATGTCCTGGGAATTCATGGTCCGGTCTTAACACAGTTCAGTCCCTTAGGCTGTAAAAGCATGGCCTCTGAGGTTTATCCTGAATCAGACTATGACTGTTTCTGGTTTTATTTCACTAAATCCTGGATGTAGTAGAGTGGTAGAGCTAAGATTCCTCTTTATCCATAGGTCCATTTTAATGGGCCCTGGTTTTTCTGTCCCTGTCCATTTTTATTCAGTGTCACTATCATCCATGAATTTGATCATACTTTGCCTGAGGTGCTTTAAGAAAATTGGACATTTTTTTAATAATAAAAAGCTGACAAATGAAATGTTTAAAAATAGGATGGTGCTGATTCCGAGAATGTATCTGGAGTGGATGTGGGAAGAGAGAGAAGGCTTCTGTCGGGCTTTTTAAATGCTCTTCCATGACCCTTAACATTCTATATCCATTAAGAGGTGTTGCCTTTCAGTTTTTTCAAACTATTCAAATGCTCCTTTAGTGCAGCTATGTGGAACACTGTCACGGGCACCAGCTGGGTGGAGGAGGAAGGTACACATATGTAGTAGCCTCCATCCCTAACTCTTCAACATCTTGAGATTCTTACCGTCCTTCAACACTTTTTTTTGTTCTTGAGAGGTCTCCCCTGATCACTATTATGCATACTTTTCCTTCTTCAAGTGCTTCATAAATTAGTACCCATAACAACTATCTGGCATATAAAAGGTCTTCTCTGGAAACTCTTTTGCAAAATACCTGTGCAGCATTAGTGAAATCTTTTACAGTTTTTGCGTATTCCTGGTAGGAGTTCTATCTCTGTTTCTTCCTCTCTCTTCAAATCATAAATTGTCTCTCTGTCTGGGCCATTTTAGTGTCCCTACAATTTGAGGCATTTACTTACATGTGCATTGACTACCTGGTCAAACTTTTGGTTTGTTTATCTAGTTTTCTTAACTTGTTATGTAGTGCTGGCAGCTAAACAGCTTTGTTTACAAGTTGGTTGGAAACTTTCAATAAAATAGAAGTTCAGGTCCTATATCAGAGTCCTTCTCGATGCATGACTTGGTCACATCTCTTTCTCAAGTTTTCAAAATTATATGACCTATTCTAAAAAATTTAGCAATTTTCATTGCCCTTAATTGCATTTTCTGGAATTTGATAAGGAATCTTCCATGGTCAGCATAACTTCACTTGCAATATTTTTACAATATAATCTTCTAAAAGTATTAAAAGCAATCATTAGGGATCCAAATTTACATTTAAATCAATCGGGTATAATGTTACCAATGCAAATTAACTGGGGTGCAAATCAGGTAAATAGTTACCTGCAAAATGGACTAAGTTTTTATTTGTTTAGGCAATAAAAAAAATGTTACCATAACTTTCTCCTTTGCTTGGCCACTGAAAAGTTTCTCTTGACCTAGTAAGATGCATCTCAGCTTCCAAACTGCTAAAATTCGAAGACAAAACATGAGTCTTAGAATCAAGAAGTTGTTGCATAATTATCACTCTGACACCTCAATGACACTCCAGACATTGGTGTGAAAAACCACACCACCAGTTAATTCTGGTAGAAAATAAAGTACAGGAATTCCCTGACAGTTGACTTTGTAAATAGTCTCATCCTTCTGTACATAGAAAATATCTAGATTTGAAGCACCTGGGTGGTTCAGTGGGTTAAGCCTCTGTCTTCGGTTCAGGTCATGATCTCAGGATCCTGGGATGGAGTCCCACATCGGGCTCTCTGCTCAGCAGGGAGCCTGCTTCCCCCCACCCTCTCTCTGCCTGCCTCTCTGCCTATTTGTGATCTCTGTCTGTCAAATAAATAAATAAAATCTTTAAAAAAAGAAAATATCTAGATTTAAATATTATTTAGATAGAAATCACCCGAGTAAAATACCTATAATAATTGTGTCATAACATGTTTTCTTTCATTTCAGGACCCATTTCTGTACTTTCTGCTACTTAAAATTTTGCCATGTTTGGAAATGATATGAAACAACATAGCGGAGTGGCACAAGCAGTGGATTTAGAGAAGGAGGTTAAAAAATGAAACAAATACATGAGTTTGCATGGGATATGCACATCTCACCAGTTCTCTGCATTTAATTATGTAAAATACAGTTATGTAAAATATATGTAAAAATATATGTATAAATATAGTTATGTAAAGTATCTGGTATAGAACAGAATTCAGAACATAGTAGGTGCTCAATAAGTAATTCATGAAAATATGTGCTCCCTATTATCCATTCTTTTAAGATTTTATTATTTATTTACTTACTTACTTACTTATTTATTTGAGAGAGAAATAGAGCATAAGCAGGTGGAGGAGCAGAGGGAGAGGACAAGCAGACTCTGCATTGAGTGCAGAGCCCAGTGTGGGGCTTGATCCCATGACCCTGAACTGTGACCTGAGCTGACTCAAGAGTCAGACATTTAAACAAATGAGCCACCCAGGTGCCCCACTGTCATTATTGCTGAACGTTTGTTCATGTGATGGTAAGATGTGGGGAAGGGGGTGTCCCATTACCTTCTAACTGAGGCCCAGTCTTTAATCAGTCTGGGATATGGACTTCTGAAATGTCTGTCCCTCTCCCAGGAGTGGAACTTTGTCCCTTAGTCTCCTTCCCAGGTCCAGTGATCTCAGTCTAAATCCTTAAAACCCTTTCCCCTGTTGACCAGACTTTTATTTATTTTCTTTAGGGTGAGATACGAAGGCTGAAGTAGGAGGCAGTGGGGCAGAGTTCTCTTCTCCAAGCTGGGATAAGGTTTCAGAATTGCCCTCTAATGAAGTCCTCCACCCTGGAGATTATACCTTTGCTTGGAAAAAGGTACCATAGCTATTCTTCCTTCCCCCTACCCTTGCCCTGCCAAGACTATGTAAAAAAGCTCTCTCAGATCCTCTCCTTGAAAAACAGACAGGGTTCCTGAAGGAAAGTCCTGGAAAACTATGAGGTCCCCTTATGACAGACAGGAGCTTCTCACTCTCATGCTAGTCCAGACTTAGACTCCAGCAATTTGTCAAAATTACCATTTATGTGTTCCTACCAGTTTCTGCTCCCAGTGAATTCTGCTCTAGGTAAGCAGATCTCAGTTGATGTATCTCTGCAGATGCATCTGACTCTCCAGATTTCAGGGCCATGGTTTGCCCCAAAATGTTAGTTCTCTGATTGGTCCAAGAAAGTCATTGATTTTCAGCTTGTACAGTTTTTCCTCATTTTAAGGACAAGAGGAATGACTTCCAAGCTCTTAAGGTAACAAAGCTGAAACCAGAAATCCCTCCACCTGTGTTTTGAATCTTGTCTATCCTGCTTTCTCAGGAACCTTACCCAAACCCATTAGTTTCCAATCTTGGCTGTGCATTGGAATCACCCGAAAGGCTTTAGCAATCACTGAGGACTGGGGTCCAACCCTAGAGGGGCTTATTTAGTTAGTCTGGGGCTGAGAACAATTGCCCTAATGATCATATACTTCCCAGATCAGAGTGATTTTTACCAAAACTTAAATCAGATCACATCAGTCCATCTGCTTAAAATCCTCCAGTGGCTACACCTAGTGCTTTTAAAAAAATCCTTATGTGGTCTACAAAATTCTGTACAGTCTGGCTGCTGCCTAACTCACTAGCTCCCCAACATCAGTATCTGTTACTGAACTTCTTTCATTTCCTAAAATGCACTATGCTCCCTTTCACTATGCTCATCCATTTCACAAATGTTATTGAACACCACTGTGGTCTAGGCACTGATTGAGATATTGAATATATAGTAGTGAACATAAAAGACTTAATGCTTGTGATTAGGGAGCTTTTTGTTTCTGGAAAGACAGACATTAAACAAACAACATATCTCAAGAGCTCAATAAAAATATGTTTATTAATTTCAGACACAGCATTGTACAGCACATCTCCAGAACTCATTCATCTTATTTAACTGAAACTGTACCCATGAATAATAACTCACCAATTCTGCCTCCCTCCAGTCCCTGGAAACTACCATTAGCCCCTCTGTTTTTATGAATTTATTTTGATACCTCATATAACTAGAATCATACAGTATTAGTCCTTCTTTGACCAGCCTATCTCACTTAGTGTGATGTCCTGCAGGTTATCTATTTTGTCACATATGGCAGGATTTCCTTCTTTTTAAGGCTGCATAATATTCCACTGTGTGTACACACCACTTTTCAAAAAAATCCACCACTCTGTTGAAGGACATCTAGGTTGTTTCCAAATCTTGGCTACTGTGAATAATGTTGCAATGAACACGGCAGTGCAGAAATCTCTTCAAGACCCTGATTTCAATCCTTTTGAAGATTTTATTTATTTATTTGACAGAGAGAGACACACAGCAAGAGAGGGGACACAAGCAAGGAGAGGAGGAGAGGGAGAAGCAGGCTCCCCGCTGAGCAGGGAGCCTGATGTGGGGCTCGATCCCAGGACCCTGGGATCATGACCTGAGCTGAAGGCAGACACTTAACAGACCAAGCCACCCGGGAGCCCTGATTTCAATCCTTTCGGATGTATACCCAGAAGTTGGGTTGCTGGGCCATATGGTAAGTTTTTTGAGGATCTTCCATACCGTTTTCTATAGTGGCTGCAACAATTTGCATTCCCACCAAGAATGTACAAGAATTCTAATTTCTCTATATTCTCACCAACACTTATGTTTTGTACTTTTGCTAATAGCTATCCTCACAAGTGTGAGATGATTTCTTACTGTGATTTTGATGGCTTTTCCCTGATTACTAGTGATAGTGACCATTTTTTCACATATCTGTCAACCATTCATATGTCTTCTTTCAAGAAATGTCTGTTCAAAGCCTTTGTCCATTTTTCAGGACAAAGGGGTTATTTGGGGTTTTTGTTATTGAGTTGTAGAACTTCCTTATATATTTTGGATATTAGCCCCTTATCAGATTTTGGCTTGCAAACATTTTCCTTATTCTGTAGGTTGCCTTTTCAGTCTGTTGATTCTTTTTCTGTGTAGACATTTTAGTCTGATATAGATCCACTTGTCTATTTTTGCTTTTGTTGCTTGTACTTTCAGTGTCATATCTAAGAAATCATTGCCAAGATCAATGACGTGAATCTTTATAAAAACCGGCTAAGGGAACATAGAAGAATAGTGAAGACAGTGGTGCTATTTTAAATAGGAAGAACAGAGAAGTCCTCCCTAACAGGGTGACATATAAGCAGACATCTCAGTCAATGAGGAAACAAATCACTCAGATGTTAGGGAATGAGTGTTCAAATCAGAGGGAAGAGCAAGTACAAAGATCCAGAGGGGACCAGAGTAGCTGCAGCAAAAGGAGTGTAGTACAGAGAAGTTGGGCATGTGATCATAGAGAGCTGGTCAGAGAGAGAAAATCAGAAAGGTACTTGCTGGCAATGGAGAAGATCTCATTCTTGGTGAGATGGAGATGTTAGCCATTGGATTCTTTTAAGCAAAGTGGTGACATCAATAAATTAGGTTTTCAAAATATTACTCTCTGTTCTTTGGGTGTTGAGTTTGATAGGTTCTTTATAGATTTTGGATACTAACCCTTTATTTGATATGCCATTTGCAAATATCTTCTCCCATTCTGTAGGTTGTCTTCCGGTTTTATCAACTGTTTTCTTTGCTGCACAAAAGCTCTTTATCTTGATGAAGTCCCAAAGCTCATTTTTGCCTTTAAACAAAAGCAAAATGTCTCCCTTGCCTTTGGAGACATGTCTATCAAGAAGTTGCTGCAGCTGAGGTCAAAGAGGTTGCTGCCTGTATTCTCTTCTAGTATTTTGATGGATTCCTATCTAATATTTAGGTCTTTCATCCATTTTGAGTTTATTTTGTGTGTGGTGTAAGAATATGGTCCAGTTTCATTCTTCTGCATGAGGTTGTCCAATTTTCCCAAGACCATTTGTTGAAGAAAATGTCTCTTTTCCATTGGATATTCTTTCCCGCTTTGTTGAAAAAAAGTTGGCCATAAAGTTGAGGGTCCATTTCTAGGTTCTGTATTCTATTTCATTGATCTATGTGTCTGTTTTTGTGCCAGTACCAGGCTATCTTGATGATTACAGCTTTGTAATAGAGCTTGAAGTCAGGCACTGTGATGTCATCAACCTTGGTTTTCTTTTTCAACTTTCCTTTGACTATTTGTGGTCTTTCCTGGTTCCATACAAATTTTAGGATTATTTGTTCCAACTCTGCAAAAATGTTGGTGGCATTTTGATTGCATTGAGTATACAGATTGCTCTGGGAAGCATAGAATTTTTAAAAATATTTGTTCTTTCAATCCATGAGCATGGAATGTTTTTCCATTTCTTTGTGTCTTCCTTAATTTCTTTCATGAATGTTTTATAGTTTTCAGAGTACAGATTTTTTACATCTTTGGTTAGGTTTATTCCTGGGTATCTTATGGTTTTTGGTACAACTGTAAATGTGATCAATTCCTTAATTTCTCTTTCTTCTCTCCTTGTTAGTGTATAGAAATGTAACTGATTTCTGTGCATTGATCTTGTATCCTGACACTTTGCTTAATTCCTCTATAAGTGCTAGAAATTTTGGGGTGGAGTCTTTTGGTTTCACTACATAAAGTATCATGTCATCTTCAAAGCGTAAGAGCTTGAGTTCTTTACCAACTTGGATGTCTTTTATTTCTTTTTGTTGTCTAGGCTAGGACTTCTAGTACTATGTTGAACAACACTCAAGAAATGGGCAGAAGACATGAACAGATATTTCTCCAAGAAGACATACAAATGTCCAGTAGACACATGAAAAAAAATGCTCAACATCACTCAACATCAGGGAAGTACCACAATGAGATGCCATCTCACACCACTCAGAATGGCACAGTTAACAAGTCAGGAAACAACACATGTTGGCAAGGATGCAGAGAAAGGGGAACCCTTTTATACTACTTGTGGGGATGTGAGCTGGTATAGCCATTCTGGAAAATAGTATGGAGGTTCCTCAAAAAAGTTAAAAATAGAGCTACCCTATGACCCAGCACTTGCACTACTTGGTATATCCCCCCAAAATACAACGTAGTGACCTGGAGGGGCAACTGCACCCCAATGTTTATAGCAGCAATGTCCACAATAGCCAAACTACGGAAAGATCCCAGATGTCCATCAGCAGATGAATGGAAAAAGAAGATGTGGGATACACACACACACACACACACACACACACACACAAACACACATACATAGAATGGAGTATGTATGACAGCCATCAAACTCAGCCATCAAACAATGAAATCTTGCCATTTGTAATGATATGGATGGAACTAGAGGATATTATGCCAATGAAAAGAATAAATCAGAGAAAAACAATTATCATATGATTTCATTCATATGTGGAATTTAAGAAACAAGACAGGAGCATAGAGGAAGGGAGGGGAAAATGAAACAAGATATAATCAGAGAGAGAGACAAACCATAAGAGTCTCTTATCCATAGGAAACAAACTCAGGGTTCTTGGAGGGGAGGGAGGTGGCAGATGGGGTAACAGGATATTGGGCATTAAGGAGGGAATGTGATGTAATGAGCACTGGGTGTTACATACAACTGACGAATCATTGAACTCTACCTCTGAAACTAATAATAGTCTATATGTTAATTAATTGAACTCAAATAAATAAATAAGTAAATAAATATTACTCTGGCTACTGTGTGAATAAAAGACTCTAAGAATATAACAGGTCAAGGACAGAAAAAGAAGGTATTCACAGTAATGGAGGTGAAATCAGATAACATCTTGAAGAGAATATGTAGGAGAGAAGGTGGCACACAGTGGTCGGTTCTAAAGGTAAAGCAGAGACAATTCTCAAGTGCACTTGATGTAGAATTTGAATTAAAAAAAGAATTACAATCATCTATGTGTTAAAGGACAAAGCAAGAGCATGAATGAAGTTAATTTTAACTGAAGAGAAACTATTTTACTAAAGGGAGAGAAGGGCAATAGTCTTTTGGGAAAAGACCAAGAGTTAATATATGGACAGGATGAGTTTAAGGTGCCTACCAAACCATGAAGCAACAATTTCAAGAAGATAGTGAGATTTCTGATGCTAGATTCAGTGGGTCGATCCAGTCAGAGAAAAAGAAAATGTTATTCAGTTTTTACAACCATGGTACTACATAGGGTCAATTTGAAAGTGTTGTAGATAAAGAACCAAAGGAGCTGCAGTTCTGAACCCTGATGCTTTCTAAAATGTTAAGGTAAGAATATGAGTTGGTAAAGAGAAGGACAGCAAGTAGCAACCAGTGAAACAGAAGACTAAAGAGTATTTGTGTCCTGACACCAAGTGAAGTCAAGAGGGAGAAAAGAAATACCATGGTCAAATGCCATTCATACATCAAGTAATAAAAGGACTAAGAAATGACCATTGATTTTGTCAATGTAGAAAATACCAATGACCTTGATTAGAGCAATACGAGTAAACTGGAGGGGACAATAGCCTGACTTGGGTGGGTTGAAAAGAAAAGCAGGAGTTCTGTTTCTGCTAATGGTAAAGTAGATTGCATTGGACTAATCCCTCCATGGGAAATAATTACAAATTCACAAAATATAAAGTACATGAAAGTAAAGCAGCCAAAAATCAAGGCAGAGACTAGAAAGGGATCTGTCACTTATAAGAGAACTACCCTGGGTAAGGTTTGTGTTTAATGGCTCTTCTCCTGAAAGATCTTCTCTGTAAGTGTAGCATAGACTGGCAGGAACTCAGGCAGAAAGCTACAGTGTTACTAACTTGAGACATCTTAGAATGGAGGTTAGAGCTTCCAAAGTACTTCAAAAGTGAGGAAAGAGAAAAGACCCATATTAAGAGAGGAAGCCTCAATATCTGTATATATCTACCCAAATCCTTGGTTGAACCCCAACTGTGAATATCTTGGGAAATGCCATCGACCCAAAGAAAAGAAAAAGGTAGGATACTGAATGAACTAAGCAGAGATTCTGGATACTACCCATCACATGGGACACAGAGTTTGGAGTCTGCGTCTAGTCAATTTAACTGCCAGCTAGAACAAAAATAGACACTCTTCAGAGGATGATGATAGAATCCAAAATTTCTACAATATATCACACATCATATCCAGTATAATATAAAAAAAATTACTAGACATGTAAGGAAACAGGAAAATATGACCCAAATTAATAGAAAAAAGCAATCAATAGCAATTTATCTTAAAATCTTCCACATGTTGAAACCAGCAGAAAAAGTCTTTAAAGCCATTTTTATCAATATGTTCAAAGGCTTAAATGAAAATATGGTCATGATAAATAAACAGAAATATGGGTATGGGAACTGTAAAAGAAAAACCAAATGGAAACTTTAGAATGAAAAGAATAACAACTGAAATAAATAATTTCACTAGATAGCATTAAGAGTAATTGGTGATTAAAGAGTAAAGAATCAGGGAACTTAAAAAGATACTAATAGAAATTATCTAATTTGAAGAACCAAGTAAAAAATTGATATTAACACTGCCTTGGTGACATATAGGACAATATCAAGTTATCTAAAATACATGTAATTAGAACCCTAGAAGACAAATAGATTGAGTAGAAAAAAGATAGTAATACCTTAAATTTTCCCAAATGGTGTAGTAAATACCAACTTCCAAATCTAATGACTACAACAAACCCAAAGAAGGATAATTGAAAAGAAAACCATTCCTAAGAATATCATAGTCAAATAGCTAAAAAAAATAAATAAATAAAGAGAATATTATGAAAACAGCTAGAGAAAATTAGCACTCCTTCTTACAAGAGAATAACAGTATGAATGAGAAACTTCTCATCAGATACAGTAGAGGTCAAAAGAGAGTATAACAACATTTATAAAGTACTAAAACAATAAAACTTTCAATACAGAATTCTATATTCAGTGAAAAATTTTATAAAATGAAGACAAAATAACATGGATAAAGGAAATAATTTAGGAGGGTTCTACTAACTATATTTGGAATATTATGAGCCCCAAAATAAGTCAGTATTAAATTATAAAACATAGGAAGCAAAAAATAGAAACCTACAAAAATCTTGTAATAATTAATTAGGAAGACAGGAAGAAAATAAATAAAAGAAGGAAGGGAGGGAGGGAAAGGACAGATGGGATTGTTTGCAATACAATGTGGAGGGCTAATAAGTAAATATATAAAATGTACTCAAGTTGGAAAATAATATTGTACAGCTGTCAAGGTAAATAAAGGTCAATTCAGGCAAGAATCATCAATTGATCCCAAACCTAATATGAGATATTATGATCATCAAGATATATGCAAGGCTATGGTTTTCCTATTAGTTATAAGGAAAAAAAGAGAAGTCATGCACTGGAAAAATCAAACTGGGTGATCAAAATAAACACCATTAGGGAGAGGACAAATGGCCAACATATGCCTCAGAATGATATCCTGAAAAAGGACGTGTCTCTTATGTAATATTGTGCTCTGGAAAAATAAAATAAACGTAATCGTGAGGAAATAGCATCCAAACACAAAGTGGAGGATATTATATTCCCCCTAATCATTAATCTCTAAAAAATACACACACCGGGACACAAAATGACCAAAAACCTCTTCCAGATTGAAGAATACTCAAGAGACATGAATATAAATCTAATCCTGGAACGCTGGCTGGCTTTTCTTTTGGAAGAAAATGCTTTAAAAGCAGTTGGGGCCACCCAGGTGGCTCAGTCGTTAAGCGTCTGCCTTTGGCTCCAGTCATGATCCCAGGGTCCTGGGATGAAGGCCTGCATGGGGCCACTCCCCCTGCTTGTGTTCCCTCCCCCGCCGTATCTCTCCCTATCAAAATAAATTTTTTAAAAAAAGCAGTTGGAACATGGAGAGCACACTAGAGTGTTGTGTCAGTGTTCAATTTACCATATAGGTAACTGTTCTTTGGTTATATAAGAAAATATCCTTCATCTTAGGGAACACACACCAAAAAATTTAGGAATAAAGGGAAAAGAAAGAACACAAATGCTAAAGTAATTTGGCAAAATGGTAACAAGAAGTCAATCTTGATAAAGTAATTATTCTTTAGAATGTTCTTATAAATTTCTTAGAAGTATGAAATTGTTTCTAAATAAAAAGTTTTTCTTAATGAAAAGGAAATAGACATTCTCAAGCACAGAATTCTTTACCAGCAGACTCACACACAGAAGTGCTAAAGAAAGTTCTTCACATAAAAGGGAATTGAGACTATATGGAGATTTGGGTCGAAAAGCAAAAACAGCAATGCTTAAATATAAAAATAAATAAAAAGTATTAAAAGAAATTTAGGAATTGCAAAGGAATAGATTAGTGAAATTGGAAACATGGCCATAAAAACTATTTAAATTGAAACACCAGGAGAAAAGTCTGGAAAACATTAACATAGTTGCAGAAGTAGTCAGGCAACTTCAGCAGCCAGTTTTCCAAATTTGAGGAAAATTCTAAACCCAAAAATCTAAGCTTAAGGAACCATAAGGATAAGACCCATAACAATATGAAGTCACATCATAATCAAATTGCTTCAAACAGGAGATGAGGATGTAAATCTTAAAGCCAACCAAATTAAAAATGTCTTTTTAGGTACAAAGGGCCAAAGGTAAAAGTGAGATCGGAGGTGTCTCCAGAAGCCATGCAAGTGAGCAAAAGTAGAACAAAATCTTTACTGGTGTCTAAAAGAATAGAACTGTAAATCAAGAATTCTATAACTAAGAAATATCTTTCAAAAATGGGGGAAGGGGTGAGATAAAAATCTTCAGGGCTATAAAACCTAAAAAAATTCACCACCAGAAGACCTGTGGTATAAGGAACATTAGAGGAATTCCACTGAGATCAGATCGATACCTGAGTTGATGAAAAGGAATCAAGAGTATCAGCTGGAAAAAGTGCACTGGTAGATACACTTTTACTCTTATTATTTATATCACTTAAAAGACTAATTATTTAGAGGCACCTTGGTGGCTCACTTGGTTGGCTAAGCGTCTGCCTTCTGCTTGGGTCGGGTCATGATCCCAGGGCCCCAGGGTCCTGGGATGGAGCCCTGCATCTGGCTCCCTGCTCTGAGGGGAGCCTGCTTCCCCTTGTCCCTCTGCCTGCCGCTCCCCCTGCTTGTGCATGCTTTCTTTCCTTGTCAAGTAAATAAATAAAATCTTCAAAACAATAAATAAAAAACTGACCATTTAAAGCAAAAGTAATATATTTTAGAGCAAAAGTAAAATATTTGAAAATAAGAACACAAAGGACAGGAAAAGAAAAATGGAAGCATACAGTTGTAAGATTTTCATACCATCTGTACTTACAGATATAGCGATGGCTGCTGATATCACAGAAAGATAAGCAGACATGTCGTTCTGATGGAAGCGTGTAACATTACCTATGAAGAAGTCTTGCAAAAAAAAAAACAAAAAAAAAAAACCTTGAATCTGAATCTAATCAGGCTTCTATAGCTATCAATTGACAAGAAATACAGGGACAGAAATACATGTTAAAACATGGATTTAAACAGCAAAAACACAGACAAACATTCCAGTTTTTTGCACAAATAAAAAGCAAGGAAAAGTAAGAGAAATAGAGGAAGAACTGATAAAATGTTTTTCAGAGATGCATCATGAAAATATTTACAGGTTCAACGATATCTGACTGTACTTAATATGCTTCAAATTAAAATGAACAATACAGGGGTACAGTTCAAACATAACTGATCACGAGTTGATAATTGTTGAGGTTGGGTGATGGGCACACCGGGTTCATTACACTATTCTATTCTTCTACATTTACATTTTATGATTAATTTTAAAAATGAACACAAACCACAATCCAACTTATAAAGCACAAGAATTAGCAAAGTGACATTTTGCTTCCAAAAAGTATTCACTATTATTGGCCTAAAAGGAAACAGTTTCTTCAATGCTTTCAAGTAGTTGCCTTATAAATCATTCAATATTAAACACAGGGCAGGGGGAGAAGGATAAACAAATGTGAATTACGGAAGCATACCCGAGTCGGAAATTGAACATAAATGAAGTGTAACTGCTTCTGAAATGATAAAGCTAGTTTATGGTAAAGTGGGATTGGATTAACAAACCACCTCAGGATCAGAACTATTTTGCAAAGCAAAGTACACTAGCAAGCAAATATGTGGAAGATGTTTACCCTTTAGGAAAAGACAGGCACAGGGAATTGTGACCCAGCTCTAAGCCTGTTTTGCCAACACTGATACTGTGTTTTCACTGCTTCTTGGATCCTGGTCTAAACATCTGACATCTTTAATGTCTTTCAAAGATATTAAATGTCGCAGGCATGTGAAAAAGGTCCTATATCATCTCTGATTGGCTGTCGACGTTGCTGGCAAATGCGCATTTGTGTGCAGCTATCTTTAATCAACTGCTGGCTTCCTGTTGGTTATATGGCTCACCCACTTTGAATAATTTATTGTCCCCCACATTATTGGCACCACTCCTGAAAGATGGGAGCAGAAAGGGGATTCTAATATACCATCTTAAAAAAGAAAGTCGGAGAAAACTCTAAGTAAGCACATCCTTTTAAACAGCTTCTCCTCATTAGGGAGGAAACTCAGGAACCCAAAGTAAAAATGCCTCGCAAATCTACTCAGTGATGCAAAGAGGGTCAGTGGAAATGGGTGTGCCCGTCACTCACCATTCTAAGACTCTGCATGTATCGCTAGCTCTGTGAGTTAAGTCAAATGGTCTCCTGGGTCTAATTCTTTATTTTAATTTCACTTTATGAGGGAGTTAAAGCAAGTAATTCAATCTTCACATCCTTCAGACAGAAGTCTATGCAGTAGTTGTCAGTGCTGTGGATAGAGGTTCCCGAGTGTTATATACTGGGGTGTCATCCTGACTGGCTCCTAATTCAATCATCCATCCTGGATTCAGATATGCACCCACAAACTAAGGCCAAAATATGCCCTCTGCCTGGGAGCCTGGTTCAGGGCAACTTAGGGAGAGACAAAGCTGTTGAAATTACAGCTGGCAAAACTGACGGATGGTGACCTCCCTGACACTATCTCTTGATGATCACCTGGCAAAGGTGCTAAAGACCACTGGTTTTTAAGACTTGAAAGAGGTTGTTTTTTTCTCTTTAACTTTTTATTCAAATTCCGGTTATCATCCAGCATAATGTTAGATTCAGATGTACAATACGGTGATTCAAGGCTCCCATACAACACCTGGTGCTCACCACAAGGGCATGAGCGTCAAATGCCTTCAGAAATACAATAGAACTATAAACTTCTCTATGCAAAAGTATGTGTGTTGAACAAAATATTACATAGTGTACTGAGGGCTCATTGATCCCAAGCACCCACACCTCATGAATGGTTCAGAAGAAGTTTCCACATTGAGAGGAATCTTTAAGCAGATAACCCTCACAGTCTCTGTCTGCTCTAAGATTCTGTTACTCTTTAGGGAAGATTTTTTTAAATAAAGAAGGATTAAAAGTGATTTGAAATTATTCCATCCCACCCTCTCTAATAATTCATAGGCTGGCAAATGGCCTTGATTTATTGCAAGTAAAATAACTATATATGATTTTGGCTTGGCTTTCATGAGAGCCAGTGATGGCAACAAAACCACAAGCAGAACAATAACACCTTTCTCCCTTTGTCATGAACAACCCATGCAAATGCTCTCTCTGGCACATTCACTCAACTTGCTGCCCACTACCTCCCGTTCCACTTGTCCAAATCAGTGCCTTCTGCATGCCCTCTGAGTTTTTCCTCCCACTCAGAAACCTTACCCGGTATTTTAGACTTTGTTCTTCTCCTCTCAAACTCCTGCAAAACAAAGTCTGGTGCACAGTCCCATTTATAATTATATTCTGTCATATGCTGTTAGTTTCTCTGTCTTGTATGTGTGTTCCATTTCTGAGAATAGACTGTAATGTTCTAAATCATGGGTACCTGTGTAAATTTTCTTCTGCTTTCCCATATGTTGTAACCCATGTCACATGCTCTAATTAATAAACACCTACTGACCTAAGTTTTATTCTTTGGCTTCTGATGGTTTCACCATATCTTTGAGAAACAGTAAGATCTCGGTGAGGGCAATCTTTTGAAAAATAAGGGTAATCTTTCGAAAAATAAGAAGGGAGGAACAAGCACTGTTCAATGGGTTAGAGCCGATGGGAGTTTAGAATATTATGTTTTATGGGAATAATGATTATAGGGAACTCTGATACTAGATTGAGGAACTGAAGAAAAGCCTGATGAGAGGAAACAGGTAAACACATTTTTCATAGGTCACATTGTGTGATGTTATTTTTAATCATTTTCCTAAATGCCGAAAAGAGTTGTTTTCTAAAAATTACTTTGAAAAACATCTCTTAAACTTGTTTGGCTCAAGGAATCCTTTGAAAAACACAGAGACTGTGTTAAATTTCTATGCCTGTAATTGTCTGGTACCCACCCCAGCCTCACTTAAATGGCCCACTGTCACCTTAGAAGGAAGGTTTTACTTTTCTTGGTTATGAATATTCTCAGTTGCTGTCATATTAAACAAGGGGTCAGCACCACTGGAGAATATCGAGTCAGTTGTGAATTCTCAGCCTCGGTGTCTAATTAGAGGTAGTGTATGGAATGCCTTCCTTAATTACTTTGGAGTCATTGGGGTATTTCATTAGTTTCAGTTTTTATCTTGTAACTTCATTCATAAAATATGTTCCTTATCAATTAGCTCCACCAGGAACAGATCACTGGCCCCATGCATCCTGCTCTCTGTGTGATCTCTCAGCCCCGAAGGAGGAGGTCAGAATTCCTCTACATAATATCATTTTCAACTCTATTACCACCCTCAGAATACCATGAAGAGAAAAGAAAGGGGGGGAAGCAAGATATTGGGTTGCTTATGAGATAAAATAATGTCCCACATTTTGCCAGAAATACTAGGTAAAACTGTTATCTTCAAAGAAGTTCAAGTAAATGTTATTTATGTAAAAATTGATCATAGTTTCACTCTATACTTTCCTGGGATCAATAGAAGTATGCTTTCCAGATACTCTTCAAAAAGAAAAATTATAGGGTGCCTGGGTGGCTCAGTGGGTTAAGCCTCTGCCTTCGGCTCAGGTCATGATCCCAGGGTCCTGGGATCAAGTCCCATGTCGGGCTCTCTGCTCAGCAGGGAGCCTGCTTCCCCCTCTCTCTCTGCCTGCCTCTCTGCCTACTTGTGATCTCTCTCTGTCTGTCAAATAAATAAATAAAACCTTAAAAAAAAAGAAAAATTATACGCTCTCCTTGAGTATGAAATTCTATCAACACATATCCAGTCAGAAGAGAGATACAAAGATTATGCTAAAGAGAAAGACGGTTTCAGGGTAGAACACTGAATTCCAGATAGTAACAGGGCTGAAGAACATTAAGGCAGGAAGGTAATGTCAGTTCTATGTAGAGGCATTGGCAAGGCCATCGGATATGCAGGGTTCTCCCAGGGATTCAGGCACACCAGGCCCCACTGCCAGGATTATGGAGCTAGTGTCTCAGGTTTAATATCTTTAAACATTGAAATCCTGCAATAAACTTTCTGTTATTCTAATTCCATGTCCACAAAGAAATTTCTAATTATGAACTTGGCTTTCAGGTATCCCTGATCCTGGGAAGGACATTTTCCAGATTGGCTTTTGGACCTATCCATTACTATGTGACTTTTATGACTGCAAATCCTTCGCTAAGAAACAGGGTTTTGATCCCAGATTTTTGTTCTTTTTTTTTTT